>CANYBF012199235.1:0-19642 GCA_948192965.1 Dalechampia spathulata
CGCACTCCTCGGTCTCCTAAAATACCTCAAACACATCCCACACATGCATGCCATCATGCACACACATAGCACACATGCAAATACACATCCAAGACGTCATCATGACGTACATACAAGCACAGAATACACAGCACATATGCAAGCAACACATGTATACATACACGTATACATCCATTCATGCATACAAAACTACTAAAACTCTTAGGGGATCAAACGCGGATGTAACATATGTGACAGGATTGTTAATGTTTGCTTTTGATGCATTTAAAATTATTCAACACATTTTAGATTAATTGATAAAGTTAAAATTCTCTTGTAATGTAATTATTAATTTCCTATTTTAGAGAATTAATAACTATACTACATGAGCATGTTTCGCAGCTTGAGGTATAATAGCTTGAATTCAACTCATTTATTAAATGAGTTTTATTATATAAATTTAAATGAATTTTTATTAAATTAAGCTATGAATAACTTACAAGCGACTCAATTCATTTATATCTCTATCAATAAATAAGGATGAATCATTCATCTAAATGATCAAACTCTTTGAAACAAATTTTAATATTTACATATTTTTATATGTTTAATGATGATTTATATATATAATACTGATAAATCATAATATAAAATTATCCAATAACTGCAACAAATTAAAGATAAATTAAAATTTAATATAATGTATGATAATTCATATTTACAGATTTGCAGCATTGAAATTTAAAAATATATATTTTTGATATTATATTGATGTAATTATAAAGACAAATTGTTGTTGCAGCTAAAAAAAATATAAATTGATGATTTTTCTGTGTTATTTCTTTTATGAAAAATAAATAATTCCAATAAATATAAGAAAAAAAATAATTTTTATGTTTTTTTGAAGTTTTTATAAAATATAGTTGCATTATGATAAATAATATATTGCATCATTAGTAAAATAATATGATGAAATGGACTTAAATAAATATTTTTGATGATTAATATGAATTCAAAATCTTATACACATTTGATTTCACAATTTTACTTTTAAATTTATATCAAATAACATAATAACAAATTTTGAAGCAAAAGTAAATTGCAACAAAAATATAGAATAAATAACTGCATACATAATTTTTTTTACTATTATTAATAAAAATAATATTTAAAATGATATTTATACAAATAAATTTTAACTATTTTTTATATTTAATAAAAATAAATATTTTTTTCATAATCTAGGTTCATTTATTAACCTATCAATAATATGATAATATATGTTGATTTTTATTAAATATCAAATATTCTTAATTTTATATTAATTAATATGTAATTTTTATTAATTATTAATATATAGATAGTAATTAATGAATATTTGATATTTAATAAAAATTAATAAAAATTATTATATAATTAAAGAGTTTATAATTTTATATTTTTAAGCTAAAAACCGAAACTATTACAGTGTCCTTTTTTGGCACTTGGATATCTTGAAGCAAAATAATTAATTATACATCAAAACTTCAATAATAGATAACTTTCTTACCGTATTATTATCACAGAAATAGCTAGCAACAGCAGGAGCAACTTGTCGACAATGTGGGTGTTGGTGGTGTTGTTAATGGGAGGGAGAGCTGAGGGATTATTTGTATTTAACGTTGACAGAACATTAGTGGATTGATGTCCGTCGACGATGAAAGGGAATAATAATCCAATCAAGCAATGCTGTGATTTGGTCCGCCGAGCAGATATGGGTTGCTTATGTAAGCATACTGATAACCATGACTTTTACTTATATTTTCTCCCTTAATATAATGTCTTTTTAAGTATTGTTTTCATGTTTTTCCCTTCAAACATAAGTATATAATATAGTATTTCATGCATTATATTCATATATTATATACTTAGTAATAATTTGCATTATCAATATTTTTCTTCATGCTTAAATAATCATTTTTATCATGTTTTCATGCATTTCTAGTAAGCTTAGCAACGCATTTTATGATGTTCTGCATATATCTTTATCTTGTTTACATTTCATTCATAAATTTGCATATTAGAAGTTTTATCATTCATTTTATCCTTGTTTTACTTAATTTTCATAGATACTTTATATAATTAGGAAACTACCTTAAGAAGATAGATTAATGTGCATTTATTTAGTTGATTTAGGTCTTCATTTATAACTTAGTCATTAGTTTAAGTACTAATTGTGTAATTTTCCTTAGATTAGATTAGATAGGAAGTTTTTAGTGTGCCTCACGAGTCTTACACGATTCGTGTAAGGACTTACACGACTCGTGTAAGGACTTACACGACTCATGTAAGAACTTACACGAGTCGTGTAGGTCTCGGCTTCCTTTGTCTCTCCTTATTTTTCCTCCCACGAGTCATACACAATTCATGGAGAGTCATACACGAGTCGTGTATGACTCGTCCCTCATTGGTCGCCTTCGTTTGGAATTGATATTCGAACTGCCATGGCTGTGCCTGGAAAATGGCTGTTCGATTATTTGATTTTATTTATTTATGTTATTGGATTATTGGATTTTATTTATTTATACTCATTTCATTTCATTTATCTAATCAAATCCTAAATATCTTATAAATAATTAATTATTTATCTTTTTTTATATTATTCCTATAAGAGCTAAATAATATTATTCCTATAAGAGCTAAATAATTAATTATTTATCTTTTTTATATTATTTCTATAACAGTTATTAAATTGTAATAATCATTATATGGATATAAATTAATCAAATTAAATTAAATTTTATCTAAAATTCGATTTATTTATAATCAAATAAAATAAATTAAAATCAAAATTTTAAAATTTTTTAATATATTACAAAAATAAATAAATTTAATGGAATCTTAACCTAATAAAAATAAATTATTTATTATTTATGATTTGTCTGAATAATTAAATTACAAATTTATTTTACATTTTTTATATTATTATAAATTTATATATATAATTAAATTTTTTTATGTAAATTAATAACTTCTTATCAAGAACCAAATTAAATATTATTTAACTCGTATATATTTCTTAAGATAATATTACTTTACTATTAAAAAATATTATAATTCAGCATATTTTGTATTTCCAATAAAAAAATTTCTAAATAATCACAAATAAAAAAAAATCTCCATTATATACATTTTTTCATATGAATTATTAATTATTTGTTCTACATTTCCATATTTATAACTTTATGTATTATTATTTGACCAAAACCATAACATAAGAACAGATGCTCAGAACAAAATCCCATTGACATTTCCAGACATTCATGCATCAGAAGCATATGCTCCCAAACACCACAACTCCTGTCTAATTTTTCCCATACCAACCTACGATCTTGAATTTCAAGCTGCAAGAAGTTGGCGTTATGCCGCACCCATCATAACCTGTATCGCAAGCTTGCTCGTCACATCGATGAGTCGATGATTGGTGTGTCTGTTGACTAGCATTCGAAGGGACTGCCTTGAGGACCTCCGAATACCGGTCTCATGCATGCATTGTCGAACTTCTTCCAATAATAATGTATCGTATATGCAGGGCTTTCTATAAGCATAGACAAACTGTCTGTTGCTCTTTGCAGGTTGGTTGCAGCAGATTCTTCAAATGACAGCAGGGGTAGGCGTTCATCATTTTTCGGGATGTTTACTTCTTGGTGATTGTTGAGGTTATTAGCATTGTGTGGAATTAAGAAGTATATCAATGGCTTTGTAAGAAAACCAAACACCTGTAACCGAAAAATTATGGTTAATCGAGACATAAGCAGCTTAACAACAAATGAACGAAGAGGTTCGCATATCAAAGTGATGAATTAGCATACCATTGTTGTGAACAGGACGACAATAACGGTGGCAGTTAGCATTGTAGCATTGATTGGATTCGAAGTCACCCCGTAAAATGTGAACTTACAAGCCAAATGACAGAAAATACGGATATTCTTGATGATCTCTCAGTATAACTCATTTATTCAAACAGAATCTGATGTAACAATGAAAAGGACTGAAAACCGTACCTGTTTGTAAGCCAAAGCAATCGAGACGGCCCCTCTCATTAGTCCAGCCCACCAAATAATTACCTGAACGAACATTCCTGATTAGTCGATTGCTATGCGCTCTCTGTAGAAATGAAAAATTAACTTGGCATTCCAAAAGATAAAAACCAACTTGGTGTTTGAATGTGATCAATGATGTTCTTCCTCTGTTCATGAAATTAGAGAGCACAGAGAGTGGGAACACAAATGCTGCTCGGCCAAGCAAGACTAGCATCACTAATGTGCTACAGATGCTCATTGAAGTTCCGAAACTGCGAAGTACAGAATATCAATATTTCCTCTGCATGAATGTTATCTAAATTGAACGCTTTCCTGTCTAGGAAGTTTCAGTTTGACTTCTATGGATGTTTGAATATAATTATTGCTTAATTTTACCATGACTAGAAGTTGACAAATAGGTGAGGAAATAGTACTTTATCTTACTAGTCTTCCACTTCTCGATGTCGAGCGCATCCATTCCGACATAGAGAAATATGACAGTCTCTGCAACATATGACATCATTGCAAATACATTTCTGAATAAAGGTAGACATATGAACACGTTAGACCACATTATTATCGATTGGTATTGGAGATTATAGTTCATAAAAGAAGTCATTTTCTGACATATATACCTGGTTGTGATCTTTGAGCTTTCAGTTACATTGTGCCAGGCGTAATGCGACATGAGAATTCCGCAAAAGAAGACGGTGAGAATTCCGCTTAGTTCTAGCAACTACATTACAGAAAAGTACTTCACATTTATGAAACAAATACTAGGAACGATGCGGCCCAACAGAGACCAAGTAACTGAAAGTTTCAGCAGATAATACCTCAGCTAACATGTAAGAAAGATATGCCATTAAAACCATCAGTGCAATTTCCCGAATGCTAGAATGTCTGCATATGAATGTCACTTCAGCATTCTCTCGATGGCCTCCATAATTTGGCAATAATTATTATTGCACTTTGAAAATCCACAATCACATATTCAAGATGATACTTTCTACAAGGAAGATTTTACCTTCCAAAGTACAAGGTTTTAAGTATATATGCCGTCACAAGTCCGGTCTGTGAGAAAAAGGGAACAATTAAACAATGGCAATGATGAAACTGGACATTCGACTAAACACAGTCAAGCTGGACAAGATCGACAAGAATACATAGACCTGATATTCATATCATTCTCAAACATGCTGCCAGAATATCAAGAAATTGGCTGGTTTGCAGGGAATAAAACTGAGCAAACGATCAATCGAATTGAATTGAATAAACAAGACTATGCTGTAAGAAACGAAAAGAGACAAATTCTGGAGGGTTGTCTTTACATATCATGTCAATCTATGGAACAATATTGATAACTACTGCAACTTATACAAATTGTGAGAAGCAGAAGAAAAATTTAGAATCTCAACACAAGCATATATAGCATGTCATTATGTGCAACTCTTTTGTAACATTCGGATACCAAAACTTACAGTGATCCCAAGAGCAGTGCTTGTTAAAAACAAGTAAAAGAAGTCACCAACCACCCGAATTGTAGTCTTCGTGCTAAGCCCCTTAACATCCATCTTTTGTATGGCATTGAATAGAACAACAGATGTCGCATCATTTACAACTCCTTCACCGAAAACCAAGCTGTATAATAAAGGAGTCTCCTCTTGATGAAGAACCTGAATGGAGATGAAAAGCATATGGCTATAACATTCGAGAAACACGCGACAAATTGCAGTAAACATTTGCAAACTCAGAAACAAACCTGAAGCGTACAAACTGTATCTGTTGATGAAAAGATTGCTCCAATGGCTGATTTGACAGACAAACATTGCACTAAATTCGTAACCACTAGATATATAAAATAAATGTGCTCGCATTAAACACGCATACACAAAATAACATTACTAACAGCAAAATCACACCAAGAAAGTCACGTCCGGAAAGGCCATGGAATCCTAATCTTGGGAACAGCCACCTGCTGCCTAGGCCATCAATGAAGCAGACAAATATCAAACTCGGAAAATATATCTGACGCATTGGCTAGCAATGACTGTAGTCATCGATAAACATTAGTTACTTACCAACTACAACAATAAGCGTAGAAATGAAGACACCAACTGCTCCAAACAGCATAATTGTTATAAAATTTTGGAAAAACTGCTTCTTCTTGACCTGAAATCTGCCATGAAACGGAAAAAAATTGCAGATAAGTCACAAATCATGCTACTGTTCATATATCTAGTCTTAGCTGAAAATTCACGTGCATACCCTGCATTGAAGATTATAGGAGGAAGGAGATAAATAAAGAATAGCTCTTCCTTGAATCTCAATATGTGGGAACTTTTGCCCTTGCTCAAAAACAAGATAAATGTGCCACAGATGCATCCCTGAATCAAAAAAATGAAGAATAGAGAAAGCTGAAACGATGACCAATGTTGTAGATTTGCAAGTTTAATTGATTTTGAATGGAAAAGACAGACATTTTGGATGCTAGTTGCTTCATTTTCATGTCAGATTGTTTCATTCTAGCTCATACTCGACACGTTTAGCTAAATTATCAAGAATTGTAGTGTGAAGAAGAAACAGTCCAATGTATGACCTATATATATATATATCTATATAAACACAAAACTGCAAGGTCTAGAATTGGATCATTTGGCCACTGTTCATGATTCGAATCCAATGGATATTTGCAGCGAGTTGATTCTTGACACCTCACCAAGCAGCTTAAGTCCATCTATTGTTTGAATCATTCATGCCTAAGACTAAAAATGCTATGCTTGATTGATCAGAGGAGTAATTCGTGTTATTGGATTCCGGAAATAAAAGAACAAGTCAAATGAGGTTAATGAACATGATGAAATTCCCTAAGCAACAGATTAAAACACGAAACAAAAGAAACCCACGAAAGAAATCCATGCTATTGGTTAAAAATTATAGTTTGAGCAACAATGGTGAAAAGTTTCAAGAAAACAGATTTTTGTGAAACATGAGTAAAGAGAGAGAGAGTTGGAAAGAAGTAATATATGAATAAATAAGTACAATGACGATGGCAGTGATGGATTCATTAAGCCAACGGTTTTCTTCCAGCAAGTGACCAATAACCAAGCAGAGACAGAGAACTGCAACGAACAGTGTTAATGGCACAACCTCTGCATGTCCTTCTGCTAAGTTACCTATGAAATCGGTTACTCTTTCCATCTTTTTGTTTCTTCTTTTGTCAAGAATTTAACGTTGTTTTATGAAAAAGGAAAAAGGGTTTTATTTATTTAGGCGTCTTCTTCATAATGGGATGGAACTGTAAAAGAGATCAGAAGCAGCTGATGAGAAGTCGTCGAAGTGCATGTGTGGGAGAAAGAGGGAGAGCAGGTTAATGGTAAAATAAGCGGTTTGCCGCTTTTTCCACACGTGGCGTTTAAAAGCATTATTCGATGGCACGTAAGTCTGCCACTTGAGCTGGGGAAGTGTGCACCGAGGTGTGACTGTCTTTTCTTCGAATCTGCTAAAAAATGACGACCTTCGGATAGTGCAAATATCATATGATATGGGTTTGTGCAGTTGCCTCTTTAAAATTTGGTGGAAGAGACGTACCCGACTATACGAGGAATGCAAAAGATTGGACAAGATTGTTAGCTATCGAATACAAAATTTTAAGTCTCCAGTACAATCGAATACAAAATTGTTAGCTGTCGAATACAAAATTTTAGCTGTCGATTATATGAGGAATGCAAAAGATTGTTGCCTCTTGATTGCAGTATCTTGACAAGCAAACTTGTCAAAGCCATACCCAGTACATACTAATATAGTACCAGCTATCAAATCTGATACAGCGATACTTCACATACATGATATTCTGAAAATGTAGCATTGAAGCGTACATGCATTTTCAGAATTTTAAAAGGTGCACAATCCATTGGCAATTCTGAGGCGAACCATTATCACACACGAGCATAACTGCATTTAATTCTACAAGCTCAGAATGAAATCATTACCATCGGTTTCTTGACTAGTGAAAATGTAAAACAAAAGGGTAGTTTTGTTTGTTATAATCAAGAACTTGACATAACCAAGATGGATGCTACAAGCTCGTTTGCTAATCCAGTAACAAAAATACAGTCCAAACATAAAGCCATCACTAAACTTGAAGATAACAAAATCTTAGGCAGCACCAGCTCCCTTGCCTTTCTTCCTCTGGAGCTTCTTCATGTAGAACTCCAGCTCTTTGCCCTCCAATATGTAACTACACAAATAGTTTAAAAAACACATCAAAACATGATTTCAAATGTACAACTGAAATGTCACCTAATGATGTAGACATGCATCCGCTTTCCGCCTTAGGTTCAATTATATTCTTGAATGTTAATGAGACTACGATTAATCATATACAGCAATTTCAAACACAATTTTGATTTATTGATTTCTTCCCCAACTTTGGGCATCCTTCGGAAGACTTCATTTTCTTATGTAATTTAAACCAAAACCAAAAATTTATGGACGCAAGTAACTCATCTAAGAGATTAAAATGATTCTGTTTTCCAGCCATCTCCAATTATTATTATTGAAGTACTAAAAACATTCATCGACGGTTCCGTGTATTGTTCTTGTGCAAATGTGCAAATAACAACAAAGCCCACCCATATGTAAGTAGATAAAATATAACTAAAGAATATACATACCCATCAGCACGGCCACATTGACCAGGGCGTGATGAGATGGAAGCTAATAGACGACCACCACCAAATTGTTCTTCAATATGTGGGTCAAGCTTGCGAGTCTGTTGTCTCTTCTCTAGCTTTCTCAAGACATGGTTACTCTTCTTCACTTCCTCGGTAGCAGCTTCACCTTCCTACAACCAAATAAAGCCAGAAAATCAATGAATAAACTTATTTGTAACTGCTTTAGAAGAATAATAATAATAACAAAAAAAAGGGTTTCTGAAACAAATATATCAATAGATTTTAGATGAAAACACAAAGACATTTCATAAAGCATCTGAAACAAATATAATTGGCAGTTCAAAGGTTCCAAGCAGCAAAAGAATGGCAAATAATTCTTTCCAACAAAAATAAAAAATTATGTAAAATCTCTACCTCTCCTTCCTTTTTGGCGGCAGAGGGAGCTTTCTTCTTGCGACCGATATCAACTCCATAATGCTGAAGATACCACTGTTTGAAAGGTGCAGCATCAACCTGAACAATGGCACTCTTCACCAGAGTTTGAGTACGAACAAGCTCATTGTTTGATGCATTGTACACCACATCAAGAATTCTGGTCTTTCGAGTAACAGCTTCACTACCCCATGAGTAGTTTCCAGTATCAAGCCTCAATGCACGCCACTTGACATTTCCACCTCGAACCCTGACTCTCCTGACTGTCTTGTTGCTTGACAGTTTTGTATTTGCTGGCTGCCTTCCGAGCTCATACCTTTATAGAATAATTAAAAGAAAATACCGATTAACTAATACACTGAATTAAAATCGAATCCATGGATTCCACCCACATAGCTTATAAAGCTAACATTGCTCCCCATTCAAAACAAAAGATGCAACTTTGGACAACAGAAAGATGAATTTATAAACATAACATATACACAGACAAAGCTTTAAGACACACTTCTTCGGCGATGAAAAAAGAGAACTTACAAAGAACATAAATAAAACCCATATAAAACACGGTTGGATCTAACATACTAGTTTAAATCCTTGCAGTTTCAACTCCCAAAGAATCAATAATCAACCATAAATCAACAAATCTAAATAATCAATACTCATCAATGTATAAAGGGATTTGGTTTTCAAATAGAAAAGAGTTAAAGAGTTAAGTACTTTCTCTTCTTTCTCCAAGCCTTCTGCTTGCCACCAGTGGCCCTTCTCTTATGCATAGAATCACGAGAAATACCTATTCAATCAATCAAACGCATAATTACTCTGTCAGTTAGCTTCATAGTAATGCCATTACATTACTTGATTAATCTAAAAAAATATTTGTTCTTGGAATTAGAAAGATCAAAACTTGAAAGGCCAGATCACAGCGCAGTGAATGAAATGTACCCATTTTTGCAACGCCGGAAAGATGGAAGAACGCGGAGCTTCCCTCAGAGACGGCTAGGGCTAGGGTTTCGCGAAAGCAAGGAAAGAGACTATGAGGGTTTTGTGGTCTAATATAGCACTAGTTTAGCTGATTTAGTGTACCCGTTCTCAGCTGCGAAAGTGATATGAGCCTTTTATCTTCGGTAATATTCCATCTAACGGCTGATAATTCCTGCTGACGTGACAATTCGGTCCTTGAGGAAACTAAGATAAGCTTCACATAATATATCACATTTAATAAAAATTAATATATTATTAATTTTAAATATATTATTAATTTTAAATTTATGTAATTTTTTTTATAAATTCATAAATATAATTTTTATGAATTAAATATATAATTATATTATAAATCAAATAATATATCATGATATATATTTAATTTTTATGAAATATTTCTGTGATTAATAATATTAGTATGAGTTAATATAAATCATGATATTTATTAAAAAATAAAAAAAATTTGCAACATGTATTAAAATATTATAACTGTATTGAGTTGATTAATATTTATTCATAAATTAAATTCATATATTAATTTATGATTTTGTATGAGATTATTGAGTAAATAAGGTAATCATCCACATGGATTAATTCCTTTTATGAACTTTGATTTATTGAATTTAATAATTATTTTTTATATTAGTGGTATAGATTTTAGTTTACATCAATTTGATATTTTTTATAAACTTAATTTATTTCAATGTTTGCATATTTATGTTTAAGGTTAACAATTTGTATATTTTATAAGTTGGTTTATATTGATTTTATAAATTTAATAATTTTGAAAGAGAAATAAAATCCTATATTTTAAAAAGATGGATCAAAGGTTTATATTTTTGTAAAAAACGCTTCTTGTTAGCTCATGCATTCCAGTAAACCGGGCGGTTCTTATTAGGAGCCAGAGTCCAACTGATCCTCCTTCAGTTCTGGTCTGCTGGGTTCTCCGGCCCAGTTCAGGTCCAGTTCCACAAATGGACTTGTAGCCGGGTCCTACCATTCACCCCTCCTTGAATTTGGAATTCTACCATAAAATCCGCGTTTATTCCGTGCGATCAACGGCCGTCCGAACAGTGGCAACACTTGAGCAAGTTGGGAATGGAACCCAATACCTTCGGCACTTCAAGGCTCTGAATTTACCGATTCCAACCGTGTCATAGCTGAACTTCCATTATTTCCTCTGCCAGTGTTTTCTTCTACTTCTTCATTACTTCTGACACCTGCAATCAATGCCGAAAAATACCAGTTCTTGATACCGCATGTCCAGAGATGAGTTTTTCATTAGTGGGTTCTCATGTTTTAGCCAGGAATTTTCATGAAAAGATCAGAAAGTTTGAATCTTCAGATGAAAATGTCAAGTTCAGTGCTGGTTTTAAGTGTTCAAAGTTAAAGTCTTTTCAAAGAAGAACTTCACTGTGTAAAAGTGGAATAGCTGACTTTGAAGAGAGAAATAGCCCAAATGAGGTATCTTGCTTTTCTTTGTCTACCCAATGCTGAGCTAGCTTGATTCTGAATGAAATCTAGTCCAGTCTAGATTGTAACCCAAATTAGATCCATTTTTAGTAGGATGAAAGAACCAAGATCCATAAGCAATTTCAGAACAGGAAATCTGCATCTAGACAGCTGGAAGAAGATCTAGAATTTGCTTTTCATATGTATCATGTTACAAAAATGTTGATGGTTAAATGAATCTCAGGAATCTCAGGGTCTGTTTGGGATCTGGCAAAAAAATAAAAGCACTTTCCGATTTTCCTTTTTGATTTGATTATCTGATTATCTTTTAAAGCATTGAATTTATCTGCAAGAGAAGCTTTAACAGCAATTTCCTGGAAAAAAAAAAAAGAAGAGTCAAGGAAAATTTTTGGAAAGTGTTCCATTCTGCAATATCAAAGGCCCTTTAAAGGTTACATTATCAAGTCACTGCTTCAGTTATTGATTAATTAACTAACGTGGATTATGTTTCGCCTAAACCAATACAAGTTGTTCAGTTAGATCTAGCTGCCTTACATTTGCAAAGTATTAATCAAAAGAGTGAGGAATGTGAAATGAGAATTCATATGGCGGACATCAAGTAACTTGACATGAGGGTTTTATTTGTACTGTCTCTGTTTAGCGGACTGTGGAGATTATTGTGTATCGTGTCATAGTTTATGGATTCATCTTGAATGTGGTTTGGCTCACAGATGCCTTCTGATGCTTGTGTCCTGTTTTTCGAAATTCTGATGAACAAATCTAAAGGTTAGGGAAGAGATAGAACGATGCTATGGTCTCATTCGCAGACTTGGAAGGGGAGTTGTCTATCTGGGTTCTTCAAGGATGGGACCAGATCATCCGCATTACTCGGAAGTGCTCGAGTTGAGTAGAGAGGCAAGTATGTTAATCTCAGTTTTTTAATCAGTCTCTCATACATCTACGTATTATTTTCATTGTACTACATTTTGTCAGTTCTGAATTCCTGGACAGCAGGTTGCAGAGCTTTTGGATTGTACTTCATGGTCAGGAGCTGGTCCAGGCCTAATGGATGCTACGGTCAAAGGTGCACTGCAAGCTGGAAAGCCTGTTGGCGGATTTAAGATTGGGAAAGAAGCTGGCGAATGGACAGCCTCAAATTTTCATCCTTATCTACCATCAGAAACTTATCTTACATGCAGGTAAGCATTGAAATTACCAGAAAACTGGATTCATTGCTCTTGCAGCTTGACTATCGCATAACATAACTTCTAATGAAATGTATAGATTTTTCTCGGCTAGAAAGCACGGATTGGTGGATGCTGCAGTTAGGAATACTAGTTCTGATAGGACTGCTGTAGTTGCACTCCCTGGTGGAATCGGTACTCTAGATGAGATTTTCGAGATTTTAGCATTGATTCAGCTAGAACGGATTGGATCAGCGCTTCCGGTCCCTTTTATCTTGATGAACTACGACTCATTCTACCAGAAGCTTTTAGACTTCATTCAGAATTGCGAGGACTGGGGTACCGTCTCCAAAGGTGAGATGACACCACTGTGGAAGATATGCAGCAGTAATTCTGAAGCTTTGGCTTACCTGACAGATTTCTACAATCTCCATTCTTCTGATGATAGCTGACAACAAGCGTACCACTACTCGTTGAATAATTTGTTCGATTGGTATGAAGTTTGGAAGTGGTTCGATTGCCAGATTATATCTGCAAATGCAGTGGAATAGATTTCATAAATGTTGCTGTGCACCATCATTGAGTATGGCATGCAGAACTGCAAGTTTTTGAATAAAATGGAGTTGCCAAGTCAGGTGTTATTGGTTGTTTTCAGGATTTAACTGATCATAATCTGATGGCATATTTACAAACCCCTTGACAAGCTGTTACTATATCAGGGAACAATTGATTCAGAACTCCATCTCCTCAGTTGCCTCTTCCTTTTGTCTCGGCCTGTGATTTTATACTTTTCCACCGAAGGATTTATGATCTTGTTTTTATGAGCACAATAATTCATTTTATTGGAAGAAGTGATTCAAAGTATTTTATTTCAATACAAATTCATTTCATTAAAATTACGGCAATTGTCGTCATTGCATCAACAGTACCCACGTTGACATTTCATAGCCGTCGTAGCTGACGTCGTCGGCGGCACTAATATGGTGGTTCCAAGGAAATGATTAAACCAATCCCATATTTTAGCCTGGGGATTAAGATTTTGTCAACAGACCAAGTGTTTCTGAAGAAATAGACTTGATATTAATTTTAGAACATGAAATAAATGCTTGATCAAATTAATTTATTATTCTTTTTTCTTTTAAATTATCCAACGATATGATTTTAATATAAGTTTTAGAAAGTTTAAGTCATAGTTCGTACTAATAATTTACATATATTAACTAATTATTATCAAAACAATTAAGTTGCAAATAAAATAACTAATAACTATTTAAATAATTAATTTATTGAACAAAGACATAATTTACTAAAATTAAGTATTATACATATAGATATCTAAATTATAATAATTTTAAGACGTATAAAAAAAATATATCAAAATTATTTTTAATTTAGTGAAATTTTAAGTTTGCATATTGATCCAATTCAAAAACATAAAAGAAAAGGTGGTTTTCAACATTTAATGAAGAATTATGTATTATTTATATTTTATATTTTAGTATTTATCTTTTTAAATGAAATAATTATCTGTATCCTTACAAAATTTATGTTTTTTTGTAAAATTTTCGATATTTAAATGGAATTGCATAAATAATTATCTATATTGTTCAAAAATTCATTTTTTATGAATTTTTCAATACTCAAATGGATGATTCTCATTCATCATGATAAGAGTTGTCTAAAATGAACATGTAGATGAGTAATAAAAGATTGATTCATTGAAGGGCCTTATCTCACTTATATCAACAGTGCAAATATCCTTAAGAATTAAGAAAACAATGTTATCTTAATTATGGATTATTATATTTTGACTTCTATATTTTATTCCTTCATATGAGACATTCATAACTTGAAGGTTGGATATAATGTGAAGTAGTTGAAGGTATTTATTTATCAATAAAAGATTCATCACCCCAGATAAAATTCAAAAAAAATTTAAAATAAATAAAACCCGACCCAGATAAAGGATTATAGTAGTAGAGAAAAAGGCATACATGGTTAGTATTATATGTAGGAAATGAGATTTGAAAATTGCATGATATAAATCATGTGGTCAATATATAATCATAAGGGGAGTTAAAAAAAATGAATCGTTGAATTGAACGAATTGGAAATTGAATTGATTATGAAAGGAGAAGTAACAATTCAAACATTTACTAATTTTCTAGATTGGATCAACTTTGGAGTTGTAATTTAGTCTTGAAATTGTTATACTTTTTGTTGAATGGTCAATGAGCATCATTTTTGTTTTTTTGTTTTTAATTTTATACATAAAAGTAAACCCACTTACCCCCTTATATATGTATTTTTTTTTTCAAATATTAATTTTATTTGATTGATTCCATTTTTGAAAAACTGTCATCGATGATGGTCCCAAAGAGTTCAACATGAAGGAATAAATTAATGGTAATAATGAGGCATTATATGCTTTTTAATTTTTTAATGCAAACGGATTCATTTCGTTACTGTCAAAAGTCAAATCAAACCCAGTAGAATATAATGTAAAGCTACAACTCTTTAATGTATAATTAATAATGCAATAATTGAATTCACATAAATCTAAAACGCTGTCACGTAACCATCGTACCCCTCATCCATAATAATCATTTCTCAGCAATAATATAATAATATATATTAATTTTTATATTAATAATTTAGTATATATTTAATAAAAATAAATATATATCATTATATTATTAATGTATTTATAATCCTACATCATAAATTCTAGTCATACAACAATTTGTTCAAAATTTTTTTAAGGTTTTTGAAATTAATAAAATAAATGAAGAATTATAATTTATTGTTTAAAATTCGAATGTACAAAAATAAAGTAAGTTAATTAATTAATCATATTAGATGGCATCCCAGTTACGTCAGACAACTGTGCTGACATGCAAATTTCTATTTGTGCAAATAAATTAAAATTCAGGGGGTTATATGATAATAAATTGAAATTTAGGGTTATTATGAGAAATAAAGTGACATATAGGGACCCATGATGATTCTTCTTGCTATAAAAACCTACTCACCATTTCCTTTCTCTCCAGCTTCGAGTCATCAACATGGGAAAGAAAATGGTGTCAAATTACTCTATCTTTTCCGCGTTGTTTCTGATAATCCTCCAAAATTTCAGAGCAAGCTTAGTTCATGGAGCCACAAACATAGCTACCGATGAAGACGCTCTTCTTGCCCTCAAATTTCATATCGTCAGTGATCCTGGCAATCTTTTAACAACCAACTGGTCTAAATCCACCTCCGTGTGCAACTGGGTCGGCATTACTTGCAGTGATCGCCATGGCAGAGTTACTGCTTTAAATCTCGCTCACATGAACCTCTCAGGGACTATTCCTCCAGACCTTGGAAACCTGTCATTCCTGACTTTCGTCTCCTTTCTCAATAACAGTTTCCATGGCTATTTGCCGAATGAGCTCGCCAAGTTGCACCGTATGAAATCTTTCATTTTCGCTGTTAACTACTTCAGCGGTGAGATTCCGTCATGGATTGGTTCTTTCAGCCTGCTTGAAATATTGAGACTTGGGTCTAACAAGTTTTCAGGTATTTTCTGTTTGATGATTAAGTTACTCTTGACTAGTTAACTCATCAGAAGGTGTACTTCGTTACTTACAGGTTATATACCCACATCTTTATTCAACCTCTCAAAGCTCTACAGTCTTGACTTGTCGAAGAATACTCTACAAGGTCATATTCCTGAAGGAATCGGAAATCTTCAGAGCCTGAGATTATTGTCTCTAAATAATAATCGTCTTTCAGGTTCCATACCCTCTGTCATCTTCAACATTTCTTCATTACAGCAAATTGATTTAAGCGGTAACGGGCTTTCAGGTTCCATGCCAACCTTACACAAAAATTTGACTTCACTAGTATTGCTTGATCTCGGGATTAACAATCTGACAGGTCAAATCCCATCAGATACATTTACCCATTTTCCTAATTTGGAAGCTTTTTCTTTGAATAAGAACCTATTTTTCGGTCCTATTCCTTCTAGTTTGACAGGATGCAGTCGATTGAAAGTATTATCTTTGTCCCTTAATCATTTCCAAGGAAGCATACCCAGAGATATCTGGAATTTGACCATGCTTGAAACCTTGTATCTTAGCTTAAACAACTTCAGCGGTACGTTATTCGGTTACCCGTACCAATAGGATTTTGATTCACTATAAAACAACACAAATTCTGAACTTATTTTTACGTTACAGATACTGAAATCTCGCCATCCATTGGCAATCTTGCGAATCTGAAGTACTTGCTTCTGAAAAGAAGTGGTATAATTGGTCCTATTCCTTCGACTATTGGAAATTTGACCAGACTTGAGATTCTTGATCTAAGTGAAAACGACTTGACAGGTTCGGCATCATTAACAAAATAACATTTATCAAGTTCTTTTTGTTGAAAATAAATTTAAAATGATATTTTTAATCAAATTAAAACTAAAACTTGTTTGAAGCTTTACTGGTTTTATCAAGTATAATGGTAATGAATGCATGATAATTATTACAGGTACAATTCCATATGAAATGGGAAAGCTTGCAAGCCTGGAAATGTTGGATCTTTCAATTAACAAGCTTTCAGGTCACGTACCTTCTGGAATTTATAATGCTACAGGAATGATAACAATATCGCTACCTGGAAATCAGCTGTCAGGTACGCTTCCTTCAAGCTTGGGTTTGCAGCTTCCCAAGCTTAAACAACTTCTTCTTTGGAGAAATAACTTCACTGGTCTCATTCCTGTATCTCTGTCCAATGCTTCTGAGCTCATTGTCATTGATTTGCCATCCAACTCGTTCTTTGGCCATATTCCCGATGAGCTTGGAAACTTAAGAAACCTGCAGAAACTCAATTTAATGGACAATCACCTCACCACCAGATCGTCGTCTTCAGGATTGAGCATATTCTCCTCTTTGGCAAAATGCAAAGATTTGAGTCTTTTATCTCTTGCTGGCAATCCATTAAATGGCACCCTTCCAAGTTCCGTTGGAAATTTCTCTTCAACTCTGCAAGTGTTGGTAGCTTTTGGTTCCAGATTAACAGGAACCATTCCAGAAGAACTTGGGAACCTAAGCAGCTTAACAAAGTTGGATCTAAGTGAAAATCATTTGAAAGGAACCATTCCTACCACAGTTGCAAAATTAAAGAATCTCCAAGAATTTTCCGTTGAAAATAATGAACTAGAGGGGTTTTTACCATTTGAGCTATGTGGTTTACAAAGTTTGGGAAACCTATATTTGGGGGTGAACAAGTTCCTCGGAAAAATTCCTTCATGCTTGGGTAATGTCAGTTCTCTTAGGATTCTTTCCTTGGAAAGCAACAACTTGAGTTCTGCAATACCTTCAACCTTGTGGAGGCTTGTAGACATGATCGAATTAAACTTATCATTCAATTCTTTAAGTGGCTCTCTTTCAACAGATATTGACAATTTGAAAGCTGTTTCACTAATCGACTTATCGGGGAATCAACTATCAGGTAATATCCCCCCTATCTTTGGTAGCTTGAAAGCTTTGTCTTCTATTTCTTTAGCTAATAATAGATTGGAAGGCTCTATTCCTCCATCATTTGGAGATGCAGTAAGCTTGCAGTCTTTAGATTTATCAAACAATAGTCTCTCCGGAGAAATTCCCAAGTCCTTGGAGAAACTTCGGTATCTTGCATATTTTAATGCATCTTTCAACAAGTTACAAGGAGAGATACCAAATGAAGGATCGTTCACAAACTTTTCAAGCGAATCATTTATGGGGAACGAACAACTATGTGGTGCAACTAAATTTCATGTGCAGCCTTGCAAATTTAGCAGCACCCGAAGATCATCGAAGTCCGATAGGAAACTTGTTTTAAGAATTGTGTTGTTGGCTGCGGGATTAACAATTTTAGCAGTAGCTACTATTTTTATTATCTTCGCCATGAAATTCCATAGAAGGAATATGAGACTGGCATCGAATAATCAAGGGCAAGTGTTGCCTATAACAACACTAAGAGCAATTTCCTATCTAGAGATTGAGCGAGCAACAGATAAATTCAATGAGATCAACTTGCTTGGCAAAGGAAGTTTCGGGTCAGTATACAAAGCAATCCTTTCTGATGGTACGACTGTTGCAGTCAAAGTTTTTAGTTTACAAGCAGAAGAGGCATTGAAGAGTTTCAATGTAGAGTGCGAAGTATTACGTACCATTCGTCATCGAAACATTGTCAAGATAATCACAAGCTGCTCTAACATTGAGTTTAAAGCATTAGTTCTCAGGTTCATGACAAATCATAGCCTGGAAAAATGGTTGTATTCTCACAATCATTTTCTGGACATTCTTCAGAGGTTGAACATCATGCTTGACGTAGCATCGGCATTAGAGTACCTTCATCATGGTTATGCAACTCCAATTATTCACTGCGATTTGAAGCCCAGCAATATCCTACTGGACGAGAATATGGTTGCTCATGTAAGCGACTTTGGCATTGCAAAACTCCTTGGTGAAGGCCAATGTATCATACAGACCATCACTCTGGCTACCGTCGGCTACATGGCACCAGGTGACGTTTCTGGTATTCAGAACTTCACAGATTATGCAAATTTTACTCTAAACTAATTCGGTTTAATGCTGGAATTTGCATTTGCATGTTGGGAAGTTTATGAAGTAGTAAAATAAATCAATGTTTGAGGTAATTTCTTTCTCTTCTTCATGTAGAGTATGGATCAGAAGGCGTTGTCTCCATTAGAGGCGACATGTATAGCTTTGGCATTTTGCTAATGGAAACCTTCACAAGAAAGAAGCCAACAGACGAGATGTTTGACGAGGAAATGAACATGAAACAATGGATCAAAGAGTCGATGCTTGGTGGAATGACTCAAATTGTAGACCCTGATTTGCTA
>CANYBF012199298.1:0-25307 GCA_948192965.1 Dalechampia spathulata
GACTCCCTTGCGACTCTTTTGAGTCCGTATCATTCCCTAAGGTAACCCCTTAGGAAGACTGCCTTTCGCTCCAAGTGCGGTCCCCGGTCCGTGACTTTCGCAAGCCTCGCTCTGGGCACCGGCAGAAACCGGCGCTCACACCTTTCTTCCTAGATAATAAGCTTTAGTATTATGTATAATGATACATAAAACCATTGTCTTGCTTTGTACATTATATGAGTGAAATAAAGACTTTAAAAAGGTATGTTTGATTTTAAATGTAAGCTTGCATGAAGCTGCTTGTATAGTATGATGTTAGCATGGTGAAAGAGTCAAATAGCTTTAAAAATGAAATATATGCATGCAATATGGTTGGACCAAATAAATTACAATGATGTACTTAATTTATTTCCTTAATCTTACCTGAAGTTGAAGGAATTATTATAAAATTAATGGTTAAATATGTTGTTATTAAGAGTAACATATATTAAGATGTATATGAGCATAATGGAAAGTAAAGAGGCTATAAATCATAGTCTAATTTATGTTAAATGTAAAGATTGGTTAGGGACCATTCATGTTTGCATAATAAATTCTTGTTAAACATGTTGTTGAGGGTGAATATAAATAGGAGGGTTCACGCTAATTTAGTTAATATATCAATAGAGGTCCATATGAGTACTAGCCAATTATTTGAATCTATCTGCTTTGCTTTCATAGAATACATTGATGCATGTTAGGAAAATTGTTGACTTGATTGAAACATAAATACAAGTACATTATGGTAGTTAACACTTAAACTGCGTTATTGCAAGAAATTAACTTATTTATGAGCATATAATCCTTTATGTAAAATGAAGTGATTATAGATATTAAGCAGTATACCTAATAAAAGATAAATGTAACTCATATGCAAGTGAGTGCTTAAGGTATTTGTACAATATATATTTGGCCATAATATTAAAGAGTTTACATATAATAGACGAAGAGGATAGAAGGATCACAACCCCAATTTCATGAATAGATGCGGGTAAAATGAAATATATATTTACATCCATTGGTATATAGTATTGTTTCTACGATATTAACATACAAAAAGAAAATATGGTTGATTCATAGTAATGTGTATGATATGAAGAGTTTGATAGGGAACTATAATAAATAATATTTCATTAAAGGATATATATTTTATTTACTATAAAATTTTATTTTTGCTTATTGGTATGATTATTCGTTATTTACTCTTGCAATGAATTATACTTATTATAAAAAGGTGAATTAAATTTCTAATTGCATAGTACACTTATTATTAGGCACTAATGAGTTATATACTAAATGTTTATCTCTTAATGAACGTAGGTTAGGGTGCTTCAAAGGAGCATTTGGATTAGTGAGGCATTAATGCAATTAAGACACTCTAAGTTTTGTATGATCCTTAGATACAATTTTTGGTAGTATAACATATTCCTAGACAATGTTTTAATTATGCAACTATCATTATATACTTTAAAGGTAGTAAAATATTTTATGCTTGTATATAAGTTATAACACTAAAACTATCTAGTATGTGGCTAGTTTATGTTATATAAATGATATGTGCAATTATTGCTTGTTAACACTATCATAATTTATGAATATATGTTTATACAAGTAGGTGATCTTACAAGCCATAACTAACTAAATCAAAAGTTAAATTTACAAGTTGGATATATTTCGTTGAGTTCTAAAAAAAATTTTACATATCTCTTGTATAATGATTAATGGATTTTGATTATTATGGTATTTATTAATCATTTTATGAGACCAAGTTTAATATTTTGAGTGTGACAAAATCCTAGGAAGTTATATTGCCTCAATTATTCATCCTTATAATGCAAAAGGTAAATATCTTAGTCATGTTCCTTAAACATCCCTCTAAACTTTCTTTGTAGACTTCAAGCATATCTATAAAAATAACTTTATCTTACTTTTAGTGCCTAAATTTATTTGGGTTCATGGGGATCAGCTTGCAATAAATCATTTAGAACATCTCATAAATGATTTAATCCAATAAAACATGTATAATTAAAATGATCAAATTTACCATAATAATGATAATGACCTCAAAAGGATTTAAACTTTCAATTTCTTAATCAATAAGAATGAACTCTCATTTATTCATTTTTCATGCCATTTTTAACTTTATCATATGAATGTAAATTCTCCTTTTTAAGCTTTATATTAAAATGTCTTCCCACATACATACAATTCGTATGAAAGTGACTCTTAATTGAGGTCTTAGACCTCTTAGTATTGAGGTTTTAAACTCTTTTACTCTCACTTCTCTTCCCTTATAAGAGTAGCTTTGAGAAATATGAACTATTTTGATGAAGATAGGGTGTTTTAGTTATAACTAATATCTTCCTTATAAAAATTTGAGCTTTTAGCATTTAAGAATTATATCAATTTTAATGTCATCCATTTCAAATTTTGAAAGGATTTCTTATAAAAGCTCATTTTCTATTTTCAAATTCTCATTTTGAAAATTCAAATCTTCATTATCCTTGTTTAAAGACTTACTTAACATTAAAGTCTTTAAAACATTTTCAAAAGAGATTTTAAGTTCTTTTTTTTTGGAAGATTTAAGAGAACTCACTTCATTTTTCAAACACTCGATCTTATTTATTAAAGACAAATTTTTAGAATTAAAAACTTTATTTTTAATGGTCAATTGCTCTTGTTTGGAAAGAAGTACCTCTAAGACACTTACATTAACATCAAGCTTATAATTAATAGATTGGTTAAAAGTATTTACCTTATTATTAACTTTCACATCGTCAATTGTCATGAAGAAAAGCTTACAACATGCTCTCTATCCAAGCTTTCATTTTCTAAATCACTTTTGTTACTACACCCTCAATGGTATACATGCTCATATGGAATGGTTAATAAATCCCTCTCCCATACTAGAACTCATTAAACACCCTAGACATGATGTAGTAACTTCTTTTTTTTATTTAAATCACCTTGCATACAATACATCTAATTTGAATGATATATCATCTCTGGCCTTATATGCAAACACCTACTCAATCATGAATCCATAATTGGAATTATTTTTCCATGTAATTTTATAGCATATCATCATCAAGTAATATAAATGTACATGCAATCAATAAGCTTAAAATATACATTAACTTTTGATAAAATATAAACCGGTACATATATCTTAATATTTAAAATATTTACAAATAATTAATAAGCTCAAAGTGTTATCTACCTATAAATAATATATAGATAGTTGCATAAATAAAGCATCAGTTAGGAGTTTATTACATAACCCAAAAAGAAACTTCCAAACAATCATATAAAAGATGAAGGATCTTGGTTGCATTAGTGTTCCTTAATCTTATCTTTTAGCTAACTACTTGGACCTGCATTCATCAATAGATAAATGTTAGGTATAAAACTCAATAGTGCTTAATCAAAAGTGAATAGAAAATAAGATCTTATATCATACCCGATTGATGAAATATGCTCTCATAAAATGATCAACAAACATCATACTATTAAGAATCCATTACTCATCTTACAAAAGACCTATGATTTTTTTATTTTTGAATGGAATAAATCTCGTCTCTAAATGTAACTGTTAATTTTATTCACTATGACTTTACATGATTACCTACTAATATAAATATACACATTCATAAATCATGACATGCCATCAAGCAACTGCTGCACACATCATTTATATAATGTATGCATGCCATAAACACTAGGTAGTTTTAGCGTTATAATTTATATACAAGCATACAATAATTTACTGCTCATAAACTATATAATGATAGTTGCATAAATAAAAGCACTTACTAGGAATATGTTATACTACCAAAAAATGTATCTGAGGATCGTATAAAACTCAAAGTGTCCTATCAACATTTTTCATTGATTTAGATATCTCTTTAAACTACCTTGACCTACATTCATCTAATGATAAAAATGAGTATAAAACTCAATGGTGCCTAATATTAGTTGAAACATGATTAATAGCAATAAAAACATTTTAAAATTTTCATAAAGAACATATTTCAAGGATTTTTGCAATCGACATACATTGAAAACTAGAGAGGATATAACATAAAGTGAAGTAACTCTTACATGTTAGTTAATCTCCTTCATTCTTTATCATTTAAAAAGTTATAGCAAAATTTTCAATCATCAACTTAGAGGATCTCTAAACTATCCACACAAGTTGAAAAGATTAGTTACTAATCAATATTACAATCAATCATTTCAAAGACTAGTAAAAATGAAAGCTAAAAGAGAAAGAGATGAAAGGATATGATCATTCAAATTCAATGATCTTGTTCTTCAAAATCTAAATCCTATTATATGTATTAGCTTTGACTTTCTTTATCCCTCTTCTTTAAAAAGACATGAATAATGAGAGAAAAGGCAGAATATTAACCTTTTGTAAACAAAAATTAGGTTTTAATAGCCTTTAAGGCTTAGGTAGCACTAAGGCTGATTAAACATCTTATGTGTCATGACACATAAGTGGACTTAATTCAGTTAACATCTGATGTGTTTGATAAATCAAAACCCTAATATAAATCATGTGACAATCACATAACCCTCCTCTATCACTTAAGTCATGCATGTGTAAGTCATGTGACCTATGCACATGATAAATCATGTGTATGACACATGCATTATACATGCAAACTTGCATCATGTGTATCTAAAGTTTTACTTGTCGAAATTGCAAGATCTTTGTATCAAATCAAAGCTCTTTTTATGTTCTATCCAATAAATATGAAAAATAAAAGTTATCTTCTAAACATGAAATAATATCTCATATTGATTCATCATCCTTTCTATATTATTGATCCTCTAACTTTTGTATGGGACCTTTTGGATTCTTGACATATTGGCAACATATTATTTTATTATTGTCATTTAATAATATTATAATTCAAAAGTAATATCTAATTACACTTCATGACTATCCAAATGTCAAGAGGTAATTATTTTGATCACAACCCTTCCATATTAGATGTCATTACAATAACTCCTTCCACTATCTATTATCTCATTTAGGTTTAAGTATGGATTAATATCAACTCAATACATGATAAAACATGTTAGATCATGCCTTAAACTTAATGTTGTATATATTATGTGCCAAAGATCACTTTTAGACATTCTACTCTGGCCAAAGATTCTTGAATCAAAGATTACCATATGCATCATTAAGATAAAACCCTATAATTAATCTAGGATGGTGAATCTTTTATTGATATGCAAATACCTTCAACTACTTCACATTATACCCAACCTCCCAATTACAAATGCCTCCAATAGAGGAATAAAGCACAATTATCAAACCATGATAACCTATAATTAAGATAACCCTAATATCTCAAGTATAAGGACATTTGCACTACTTATATAAGTGATATTTACCCTTTATAGACATAGATTAATTATCCATTTGAAATCTCACTAGCAAAGCCTCTAATGAATAAATACTATATTATTCATTCATATATTTACCTTAGACAACTCATATTATAGTGAATGAGAATCATCTTATAATGGAAGTATAACATGTGCTAACCTACCCGTATTAATAATGTCCAATCTTATTAATACTTTGATTAATATAATTTAGATATTGAATATTTGCATACAATAAGAATCTTACATCATAAACTCTTTATGAATTTCTCTTGTATTGTTCTAATATCATAGACTTCATTATTTAGTTTAATACTTCAAGCAAAATAAATATATTAAAATATTACATTAAAATAATCAATAATGCCTCTTATTAATTTAATATTCAATTGCAAAATTACATATATAAAACATGATGCTTTAGAGCATACACTAACACTTAATAATAAGTACACTATAAATAAAACTCAATTCTTATTTTATAATAAATATAATTCATTAATAAATAAAGTAACAAATAATCATAACAATATATCATTAATAAAACTTTACAACTAATAAAAATATATAATCAATGATAAAATATCATTTCATAAAATTCTCTATTAATAACTCTTTGAACCATTCATTATTATCATGAATTAACCACATTTTCATTTTGTATATCATATTATAATATATAAATACACTAGTGTCACCCTTATTTCATCCTTTGTATATATATTTATAGTGCCTCCCTTATTTCTCTATAATGTCATATTGATGACATATGATGCATGACTTTATCATATATGTGTTTACATGATGTCATCACACTTTTACATCAATAATATTTCCAATATAAATATATCATATGTTTGAAAAATAAATAAATATTAATCAAGATATTCATTAGATTTCATGATAATATATTTGCATCAAGCAAGCCTTTCATTTTACCTATGAATCACATTTAGAGATCAATTATTATAGGCACAATCATGTCATTTGTCATTAATATAGGATGTATATATCTTCAATAATTCCAAATATGTCAGTAAATCATCAAGCTAACAAAAGTTATCCAATTATACACACATGTCAACCAATACACTGATCAGATATTCATAATTTGTTATATTTAAAATTTACTAACTTGTATAGCAATCTTCATTCCTTAAATGTAGTCATTAAATAAATGATGAATGATAGTAAAAATATTAACTAATAATTTTACTATAATAATACATTTTCTTTAAACAAGCTACTTGTTTATCTGTTAAACTTGTTTAAAGAGTTAATAGTAAATAAGCACAAACCTACTTTTTCTTTGCTTTTATTCGACTGTTGAGTCAAGGTGGTAATTCTTTTATCCTTCATACTTGTTATATTAATTTCTTATTACTTTTAAGTGAGTGAACATCACATATATTTTGACCTCTAATATAATCAAATTTATTCATATACAAATCCATTAATTGGTATTTCAAACAAATGTGCTTGCCAAGTTCAACCTATTATTTCTTGGTTTTTATATTTATATCTTTATAAATTTTCTATCAACTATGTTATGATACATATTACATTTTCATTAGTATACCTTTTGATGTTTCCAATCCTTGAATCATAAGTATTCACCTCAAATGTCCTTGTTTCATTTAATCATTTTTTATGTAAGGTATATAGTCTAATATCGTTTACATTTATGTGCGCATAATTATCTTAGTTGCACCTTGGCATATATGTTGACCAGCCGCGCCCTCTTGAATCATGTAAATATACTATTTTAGCATCCAAAAAAAGTGATTAAATAACTACCAATTAGACATGGCCCTATCAAGTACCACTATTACTTTACATGCAAGGTACTGCTCACATATACATGCGGACATGGACAAGAAATAGGTCTTCAAACATTATACAATTCACATCTTTGATACTTTCTACACTCAGTAACAAAATTTTAATTTAGAATGTTTATTGACAATGATACGATTAAAACTCAATTCAACTAACTACTTGATCCATAACATTCAAGAACCACTAAAGAATCAGGTGTACACACATACACATCCATTATTTTTGGATGAATTCAAAAGATTTAACAATACATATAAACCTAAATGTTTACCTCTATAAATTAAATTAACACACCACTACCACATGAAAACAATATTCATTCCTTCATTTTTTTTCCAATTATATACATAAACATACAAGTAATAACTCATTTATTCAATAAAATACAAACACAGACAATAGCCTATTCCCTACAGGATACCATTTTTTCTTTTACCTTAATAATTCATCAATACATACATAAACTAATCATAATGTTCTCATAAATCTCTTTGCTTCCATCATCCCCACCTTAATTTTTCATCAATATACACACATACAAGAATTATACATACGTATAGAAGTTGTTCCTTACCTGGCTTGAACCTAATCCCTTCGATAATGCCACCAAGCAAGAAACAATAGATTTTCCCTCACCAGAATTTCCATTGCATTTAACTCTTCTAAACTTTATCCATCAAGTTCTTCTCCAAGAAGTCATAACTATTCTAGTCCCTTCTAACTAATATAACCCTTATTCACATTTAAGAGAAATTATTCAATAATTTAGTCCACCACCGAGGTGAATGTTTATCCTTTAGCATATATTCATTTTCTTTTACAATTTCTTTATTATCATAACAACATATTTTATTCCACAAACTCCACTTAAACCAATTCACTACCCCTTAGCTAACTAACCTCCTTCAATCTAATTTGAATATATGCACTAACAGATTAAACCTAGTACCATGTAATTATAAAAATAATCCTTCATTTAAATGCTAGTGAATATGTGTGTATATACATATACATAAAATCATTCTCTCTAATTTATATATACAATAACTCTTAATTTCTTAGAACTTAATGTTTTTTGTTTACATATTATTCATTTATACACTACTTAATTTACTAAATAACAACAAGTATTAATATTTCATTAATAATCATTTCTAATCATGTCATAATTATATCATTATATATTATTGATAAAATAAATATTTACATACAAAATAAAATAATTTGAATGTTAATCACTCATACTTATTCCTGTATGTTAGCGATTATAACATCTTACAAATATTCATTACAAATAAGAATTAGCTAATAATCAAAGTCTATTTCTACATATATCAAACCTTATTATAAGAATAATTAATAAAATGATAAACCATCAAATAATCAATATGGAAACATCATACAGTCATATGTTGTCCAACCAATTCATATACAATAATTATTTTATCATAATTCAATTGTTATTCATTCTATAGTAATAGATTCAATTATATCTCAATCATTACCAGATTAATATGCATAATGATAATGTATGTAGATTATGCATCATGTTCTCCTTTTCCCCTTTCTATCATCATTTGCAATCTCATATTACTCATTTCATTTTTGATTGTGTACAATTTGTATTGGCTTTTATATCATATATATTTTGTTTATCCAGTACATGTTTGCCTCACTTATTCCTTTATCATTTATTGCATATTAACATCTTCCTTATTCGTTCACCATATATACATTTTTAAGTCTCCTTTATTCCTTTATCATTTGTTTATTTCATTGCCTCTTTTATTCATCCACTATATGTCATGCCAATGTTGTATATGCATTACTCATCATAATTCATCATTCTATATGTCATTCTATCAAATGTTCATATTCACATCTCATAACATCACATTTCTAGATGATATCATTAATTAATATATATATGATAATTAAGTCTTAGGTCAATAATCATTTCATAACATAAAATTATCATTTTGCATGTCACTTTATCATGCATTTCCAATAACAATTCATTGATGTTTCTATTAAAAAAAATTATCATTCAATAAGCATGAGATAACTAAAACATTCATTAATAAATCATTCATATCACACTTATATTTAGACAACTTTCACTTTTACATGTCAATCTTATTTTACAGTTTACTGATTATTGAGCACAAACCTAGTATATCTCATGTCTCAATCCTCTATAGATGTAAAGGTTGTTACCTTTCCTTTATTAACACCTAAATATTTCTCATTCATCATTCATATCATATGCATAAGCCACCCATGCATTCATCTTGTAAACCAAGCATTCATTACACTTTCTTTTAGCAAACATAATTACTTTATTATTATCAACCCTTTTATCATACCTTATGTTATTTGGGTCTAATTATAGTGTTAAAAAACCATATCTCACTTAATTGAAATATCTTATTTATATTATAGTGTGTTAGATCATTTTTCAGGATGAATATAGGCTCATTACCATATAAAATGCATTTTCTAGGTAGTAGGGTATGGTATGGTTGTACCTTACCTTTTCACCCTTATACCACCATCTTCTAGAACTTAAACATTTTTTAGAACACTTTGGTTTGGTCATACCAAATGTATGTATGGTCATATTCCCTACCTGGGTGCTTTATTATGACATTTTCAACCCCATTTCATGTAATTTCTTTAATTAAATGACCCCTAATTACTTGCTAACAACCATCAAAACCCATGATCATTATCTAATCATAGAATTACAATTATAAACATAATAAAAACATGGTTTAACATAAATTAATCTCACTCACACAATTAATTCTCAAGATAGTTATAAGTAATGATATAACCTAATCCTTATTTTAATCAAGGAAAGTCAAAGTTGTTGACTCTCTTATACTTATCCACCATCCACTAACATAGGCACACATTATCACTCACTTCTTAAAGATGTCACCACTCCTTTCTCTTCTTTATTTCTTTAAATTCATATAGTCATATACATACACTAATACACATTCCATACACATTAATACATTTACTTCTAATATTATCTTATCTCCAAAACATTATTTAATATCTTTTATTACTAATTTCATAATTAATATATAAATCATCATACAAACTTTACATTCATATAAATCATTCTTAAATATATTGTGTTATAACAAATTAACATTAGAACCATCATCACAATAAACATTCTATCATAAGCACATATGCACCTTCAAGCATATTTAGCATGCATAGTATTATCTATTTACTAAAATATAACATGTTTTCTAGGTGCATAACAATGGATGTGACATTTACCATTGCAAATGGCTTTGAAAAGCTTTTCCTTTGTAAGGTATGAAGAGATTCTTCAACTTTAGATAATCACTCTTCACATGTCCTTGTTGCATTTGTAGGAAATCACTTAATTTCTTCATTCTTGATCCCTTTTTACTTTAAATCATCGCTTGGAATTTCCATCAATTTTCTTCTTCTTCAATATAAGATTCATAACTCTTTTAGTGAGAAAAATAATTTCATCATCAACATCTTCATCAATTATGGATTTCTCATTCTCACTTACTTCCTTGATAGCTTTAAGAGCAATGCTTCTTCTTTATCTTATTTGACTCCTTATCTCAAGGTTATTCATAGGTAAGAAATTTAACTAAAAGAACATTCATTGATAAAGTTTATAAATCATTTGCCTTCTCAATGAATATGACTCTAGCTTTTTATTCTTTCTTTAAAAGAACTTTAAGAATCTTATTGTTGATATTTTCTTTTGTATACAATTTTCCAATCTTTATATATCCATTTCGTATAATTTCAATGAGCAGTTATACATCTTTGATATGCTTTCATCTTGCTTCATAGTAAATAACTCATATTAATGAGTTAAGAGTTAAAGCTTCTCGATCTTTACTTGATTGGTGCCTTCATGATGTATCTCTAAAGCATCTTAAATTTTCTTGGTTGTCATGCAATGATAAACTCTTTCATACTCTTCTTTACTAATGACATAATACAACATATTTTAATGATCTTATTTTCCTACCATTAGCTTTCTTCTCTTCCTTGCTTCAATATTAGGCTTTAAGGAGGTAACACCGTCAACTATAATTATTAGAGTGACATAATCTTCAATAATCATATTCTAGAACTTCACTCCATAATTATGCAAAAGTACTTTTATTTAATGCTTCCAATATGAGTAATTGATATCATCAAATAGAGAGGGTTTAGTGTAAGATTGACTCTCTAAAGATTGTGTTATTATTAATCTTAACTCTAAGAACATTAATTCTTGAAATATAAAGCTTAAAGCTTTGATTCCAATTGAAATCTTAATTGGTAACATGAATTAGAGAAGTTTAAACTCTTTGACTACATCTATTTACTCAAGCAACTACTTAAGGTTCCATTAATCTTTCAATTAAAGTTACAACTCTAGATCCTTCAATAATGTAGTATTTATTACTTATTATATTAAAATAAGATCTAACTATATTGGTCAATATTAACATATTAAACATATATCTAATTTTTTATACTAAATATTTTAAATAAATATTAAATATAAGTTAAATAAAAATATATATTTAATTTATTTATTTATGCTCCTTTTATATATAGCAATAAATAAATCTCTCTTTATTTTTGACAGTTTAATTATTAATTTTAAAATTTAAAATAAATATAAATTATTTGTATAATTTTAATTAAAAATATTTATAAAATTAAACTATAAAAATACTCTAATAACATAATTGTATAATTTATTTTATTTTAATTTATAATAAGAATAAAATGAATGAAAGAAAATGTTATTTTATTTATAAACTTAAACTACTATATTTCAAAATAAAAAAATATAGAATCATTTTTAAAATATTTTTAATTTTAGTTAATAATCTTTAAAAAATTAAAGAAACTTATAAAAGTAAAATTGTTAATTATAATATCAAATGATTCTAGTTTAAGAAAATTAATCACATGAATATATTTCTAATTTTTCTCAATATGTAAATATAACTAAATTGATATTTTTAAATATGTCTAATTTATTTAATTCATTTATTAAATTGATTTAATAATATCTTGCATATAAATTAATTAAATGTGGTGATGTTATAGTAGAGAATGAATGTTAAAGTTAAAAGTGTTGATATTACATAGTAAATTGTAACAAGTTGCAGCTCTAATATTTTATAATGGAAAACTTATTTATTACAAATTTGTTACAAATTTATAATCATAATATATGTCATTACAAATAATTTGTAATAATTATTATCGAGACAGAATATATTTAATTATAAATCTATTACAAAACTATATTTGTAATAAATTTGTAACAAAATTATCCATTATAAAATTACTATTTTTTTTACTGTCATGATATTCATCATATGTTATTTTTATTGTTAGACAAGAAAATGAAACTTTTATGATTTAAAATTGACATGTCACCATATATCAAATTTATTTTCATCGTCCTAGGAAGAAAATAAAGTAATTAAAAAAAAGAGTTTCATGATGTGGCCATTAGCACGTCGAATTTGCCTTTATTGCCGGGGAACAAACTGAAAAAAGAAAAAGAAAAGGAGTTTTAACGCGTGGCATCGAAAAGGAATCACGTCAGACTTCTCTACCATAGAGAAGTCTTGATAATGTTATTGATAATCACGTCAGTCCATCACCAGCAAAATTTTCCTTGGATGTTCTTGATAATGTTATGGTTCCAAACCCATAAAATCATGCCCAGCAGAAACAAAGGCACCACCAGGAACCAACTTAAACCAATTTCTTTAACTCCACCCACAACCATTTGTTTCTCCAATTGGTCATCTCCTCGTAGCAAGGCAATAATCATGGATTTCACATTTTTTCCAAGAGGAAGATGATGCCAGATGAAGTTCCACCATACTTTAGATGACTGCAAATTTTATTTTTTGTTTAGCGATGTTAATGATGAAATTAAGTGAAAGGCAAAGTCTACGTTACCTGATAATACTTGTTCTTGGTAAATTTTCTACCTGGATTCAAACCAGTCCAATATGTCTTCAATGGGACAAATGTGTCCTTGTAATCATAAATGGGAATATCAACCTGAACAGATTCTGTTATAAGGGAGGAAAGTTTCATTGAAATTACAAGATAAGTTCCGTGACATCAGAATTTTTGAAGTTAAACGGAAAGGCAGTTGAAGTTACTTACGTTCGACATCCAATTGGAAGTATGGTGAATCGTCCAATTTCTGGCACGAGCCATCAGTGCCACACAGTTGAATAATGAATTTGATGCTAGAATAGCTCGAGGGAATGGAAAAATCAGAAACATAAAAAGCTTGAACATATGCAACTCCAATGTACTCCTGAACTGAATTTTCATCACTTTTAAGAAGCTTCTCAGCATAAATATTATACTTGGTGAATTGACTACTTTCATTTTTCAATTTCCAGCTGAGCTTAATGCTTAAAGTCTTAGAACCGTGAGAACCTGAACTCCATTTGATATATTGACCCTCAACCAGCCATGAACCTGAAGAAGGGAAAATAGGGCTCTCTTTGAAATTCTTGATTGTGATATCACCAAGGACTGCAAAATACTTTGATTCACTTGCACCTGATGAATAATAAAGTTGATCAGAAATGTTTTCTGATCTCAAATTTCCATGGTCTAAACTTGGCTTGTAGCACAAAGCATGGATTTCTGTCAATATGTATCCATTCATTTCTATGCTGGTCTCCTGAATTACCCATCCTGGAGCCATTTTTAGCTTGTTAGCTCTACGTGGAATGATCACTTCACTGAACTTATTTGAAAATCGGTTACTTCTGAAAGGAGCAATAAGCACTGATCTTGATGTTCTCTCATTCAGAGTCGATGAGAAGTAAAGGGCTAGGCCAAGCAGAGAATTTCCATCTGATTTTACCTGCATTACAAGTTAGCTATTAATTCGTGTATAGGAGAAACTGGTAGCAAAGCATGCTAAATATTAACAGAAGAGATAGCTCACAGAATATGTCAAATAGAGAGGCCAATCCCCAAGAAGCAAATTTCCTTGAAAGAGTCTTGCTGTAAAATCATCATGAGCTTTCAAACGTCCTTTAAATGTCATGTTTACTCCTCCGCTATAAGATGCTTCCTTAGAACTACCATTTCATAGAAGTGGTTGGTTCATATTATATTATTCCAATTTATACAGAAGATTGAAACTATCATAATTGTAAAACAGAATAAAATGGTTCGATTTTCGAGAGAGTGTTGTATCAATCATTACAGAACATGCATGAAAAAACAGGACTTACTCTACAAGAACTTGAATGTTATCTGGAGTTGGGTTATTGTTGTATTGAAGAAAAGGCTGCAAAAACGCATAGAGAAAAGGAAAATAATTAGAGCAACCTTGCCAATCCGAAAATAGAAAATGAAAAAGGCAAGCACTTGTTTTCACCAGAAATTACATGTAATGTAATATGCTCGGAATAAGCATTTGATTTTTAAAATCAAACTAACGTTCATCCTATTTCCTATAGACCTCCAATCCTTCATGTACAATATTAGTATTTTCTTGATCGTACTTATGATTTATATCCATTTATACGATAATTTCCTTCCTTAAATTTAGAAATTTTATTACAAATGAAAATGAATTTTGATTATTACCATGATTATTGATAAGTTGAATATTTTGTAATATCTATATTTTGGTTGTTGTTATCATTACTGATAAGTTGATTTTTTTGAGAAACATGAAGTTGAGAATTATAATTTTGTTAGTATCATGATTATTATATTATTTTATAATAATACATTTATTACAAGTACCAGCAGTATCAGCATTAGTGAGTGCTGGTGGGAAATACATTTTCAAATTGTTTTTGCCAAGTTTCATCGAGAAGGGGGAAAAAACAAAAGTGCTGCAGATTTGTATTGTTGGGTCATAAATAATATAATGATGTGAATTAAGTAAATAAATTTAAGTATTAGATAATTATGTAATGTGAGAATATAAAATTTTTAATATATAAAACTATCAATTTTTATAATTTTTAAAAATTATAATATGTTTTGAAATAATTATCGATTTCTCTTATTCTTTTGCTTTTTGTTTACGGTGCTTGTTAATCAAAAAATTGGTAGCAAGGATCATCATGACGAAGATGCACATAGATAAATTATTTGAGGAACTCTTTATGTATATTTTGAACTTTGAACAGAATAGATTGTTAGGCTCTCTGTTTTGAAGTCTAGCAATCCACAGTTCCTGCATACCTGACGACCTTGTGAAGATATGTTATTCCAAGGAACATTTGAGACTTGCCCTCCTTGTACAGATATATGATACCCATGCCCCTGCACAACATCCAACACGCGATATTAGCTTCCAACCAGTAAGATCGAAGAGCTGAAAAGGTAAAGAGCTTTGAGCACAGTTTTCCACCACCTGATCAAAATTTGAGTAGAAAGGTAGTGTGTCAGGATATGATTTTACTACTCCCCATGATTTTTCAACAAGGCTCCACCATCTGCAGAACAGGAAGTAAGAATCATAAACTTGACAAAATGTGATCATATATAAAAGAAAAAGTTTCTGCAATTTTTTTTCCGGAATTCATTTCTTCCAGGAGCACAAATTTTACAAAGAGTGAGAGAGAAGTAGATTTACTTATTTTGAGCAGTTTCGAAATCAGGAGGTTGCTTACTCTCGTAAACCCATCCTGGCGCAAATATCGCAGCTGATACATCATCCTTTTTACAGACATCAAGCGCAACATTCGTCTGAAAATGGAATACTTACATCTAAATCAGACAAAAAATAACTCGATGGTTTGAGATTTATAATTATTGCACAAAGATTCGAGGTTATGGTGTCACTAACATTCCATTGTCCACCACCATAAGTTCCCCTTCCAAATACATCAATTCCCATGTACACATCGAACTTTCTATTGCCAGCAACCGCCGCAGAACTTTTTGGATAGTCTTCCTGCATAGAAAAGCAAATTCGTAAAAGAAATTTCAGAGCAACCTGAAAAAAGATAATTCAAAAGAGATACCTCCCACCAATAATTTGCAAATATCCCATCACATATGTCGAAAAAAGGCTTGTTTTTTTCATTCAGTTGATTCTGATAGTCAAGCTCCCCAGTTACTGTGACACTGTCATACCTTCATATAAGCAACGATTTGTTATGATTTAACATATGAGCATTATTATTTATAATATCAGTGAGCTGTTTCTCAGCATTGAGCCATAAAACTTACCATATTACTAAAGATCCTGGAACTTCAGAGTGCATAATTTTGGTTAGATGGCTGACAAATTCTTTTAAATTGGGAATCTGTTTGCTTTCCAAGTCAACCTCTATATTCATCTGCAAGTATCATTCAGTATATTACAGCGACTATATAATAAATTAACTATTGGTACAACGAAATAATTCCTGAAATCAACCAACAATCTTGTCTCATTCTTTACTTGTTAGTACTTGTCATATCCAGAAAATAAATGATTTAAAAGTTTCCCATGATTAAAAAATCATATAATACCAGCCAACCGTCAAAACCCAATTCAACCGCAAGCTCTGCCAATCTCTCTGCATACAGGTGAGCAGATTGCTTTGTTGCAAGCACTTTATTGCAAGTTTCTATTCCATCAGTCCCTTCTGTAATGAAAGTTCCCAACACCTAACAACCCGAAGTAATTTCCACTTTAGTCTCCGGGAAACAATTTCTTACCAAGTACAGAAAATAGAACAAATAATCAAAGTACCTTGACACCATGTCTGTGTGCAGTATTAGTCCAGCAAGGTGGAGGCAAGGTAACCAAATTATGAGAAAAGTAAACAAAAATATCAATCAAAAACCAGTGCCAAATCGCATAGGCACTCTCGTTATTGCCTCCTTGAACCCACTTATCATCTACATAACCTCCTTGCATATCATGGCACACAAGAATTCTAGGCCTATTCTCCAATGGAGAGCTTGGAAGCAAAACGGATGACTTGTTAAATGGGTAGTGGAAGGACTTGAAATAAGCTCGAGACTCGAGTTCTTGGAGGTTTTTCAACGGATAGGAGATTGGAATAGAGGGTTCTAATGGATAAAATGTAGGAGGATCAACTGCAGTGGATTGTGCTTTATTTGTTAGAGGCATGGTGCTTAAGTTACTAGTGAGCTATTGCTTGGGAAGACCAAATGTCGCTGATGTTTACAAGAAAAATGAAGCATTGGAAAGGTGGATTTTAGTAGTGGAATTTTTATGGGGAGAAAATGGAAGATGAGACAGAAGGTAAGCGGCCACTTCGCTACAAGCATTGATTTTAGTCCTATTCCTTGTCTCCATAGTCCAATCCAATAGCCAACGCAGTACAACTCAGGTCAACAATTTGGAACAAGACTTGGTTAGTCTAGTAAACTTTCGTCAGTTTTTCTCCACACTTAGCTACGCTCATATTGGAATTTATGACGGGAAAGAAGAGATAAAATAAGATATTGCACTTGGAAATCCTTGAATGGGGAAAGGAGTTTTGAGCCATTCTTTTTTTAAAAAAAAAATTTACGGATAAAATTACACTTGATTATTTTTTTCCGAGAAAAAAGAGAATCCTCGGGCTGGCAGAAAAATGGTAGAGCTAGATCTGAATAATTCCAGCTGGAACTCATCCACTAGAAACTAACGTGTGCACGTTACAACAAATGCATCACCATATGGATATGCTCTTATTTTGTTTACATTTTGATCACTAAGAATTAAAATATATTTAATCAATAGATTAACCATGGAATTTCGAGATTTTTTATTTCGATGTGAAAATCGAAAAATATCAAATCAGAAATACATTACAATTTTTTTAACTCTAAATTAAACTAAATCATTTAAATTATTATTTTTATCATTTATCCTTAAATCAATAGTTGAACTAAGTTAAAATAGAAGAATTTGAAACTAATTGAATGCTCTATATAAATAATATCAAATTCTAATAAAATATAAATTAACTTTATAACATATAAAATTTATTGATTGTTGATGCTTCATTTTTATACCTTATTAAACTTCACTTTTATTATTCTTTTATAACAAAACTTAGTACTTTTTAATTTAATTTATGTTTATTTTGCTCATATTCATCATGCATTGCACTTTTGCATCTTTTGATCATAATTCATTATTTTTTAAGTTTCGCATATTATTCTCCGTATTTTCTCATTATATGCTCATATTTGTATAATCATGACATTATAATTCTTACTTCTCATAGTTTTAAGTTAGCATTTAAGTTTATGCATCTAATTTTAGTGTTTGATTTAGCATTTTCATGCATTTTTAGGATCTCACTATAAGTAAGTTGTACACTACCTTGTTGTCCCTTAAGAATTCATGCATTTTAAGTTGTCATGACTCATGTAAAGGTTACACGAGTCATGTACCTTGTTGCTCATTTATATCTTAGTGCATTTTGATATCTCATGACTTGTGCAAGGTCTACATGAGTTGTGTAGGTTATTACTTAATTATATCCCTTACATTTTAATGTCTCATGACTCATGTAAGATATACACAAGTTGTGGGAGTTCTTGTCCATTCTTATATCATACATTTTCATTCACCACAAGTCATGTGAAAGCCACATGACTTGTGTAACATGTTACCCACTTTCATTTTACACTCATTTGCACCCCATGACTTGTTTAAAGGTTACACGAGCCATGTAACTCACCTACATAACATTTTCATGTGATTTTGCAATTCTTTTTATGAGCCTTTGATGCATTTTTGAATGCAGGGGCGGATCCAGGGGGGGTCAGTGGGGGCACTTGCCCCCACTCATTTAAAAATTTTCAATATAAATATATGTAATTTTTAATAAAATTTATATAAATATATATAATTTACCCCCACTGATTTTTACAAATATGAATTTGCCCCCTCTGAATTCAGGCTCTGGATCCGCGCCTGTTTGAATGGTGGAGATTAATTCATGCATTTTAGGATTTAGTGTATATATAAATATTAAGTTTTCTTTCTTAGTAAATGAGAACCTTACTACATTTAAGATTTTATAATTTTCTTTTTATTTAGGGTTTGGATTCTACATTTAGAGCAAAAGCTTTTTAGTTAGTTAGTTGAAGATAAACACCTTTTTACTATTGTTTATTTATAGAATTTAAAGAGAATTGAAGAAGAAGACTTTGTAAAGAACAAGAGTAGATTGGAGATTATTCAAGCCTCAAGTCTACAATAACATATCACCTTGCTTCTTTTATTTCTTTTATCATAACTATATGTCTATTGAACTTATATATGCTTATTTCTTTATGCTTTTTAATTTAGAACTTCTCATATTTAAGTAGACACCTTAGGGGTGCAATTAAGATGGAATGATGCTTTTATGAATGTTGAATGATTGATGTTAAATGATTGAATGACTTTCATTTATTTTTGTTGATCTTATTAATTATTCAATTTGTATGTGTATTGGTTAATCATATGCAACATTATTCACCTAGGTTACTTTAATACTTTAGAAAAAGGATTACCTTACCAAAATGACATTAGTATATTTGAATGTTAATTGCTTAAGAATAGGGATTATTATTCATGAGGACTTAATTTAATTATGAGGCTTGATGAATTAGTATTTGCATTTTCACTACAAAAATAAGTTAATGTTAATGCTAATTAATCATTACCATTTTGGAGAAGGGTTTTGAACTTATCATCATTTATTACTTAAAAGTCTTTGAATTGTTTTCATCAATTGGTTTTTCATATTAATCATCGAACCATTTAATTGCATCCTCAATTTATATTAGTTAAGAATTTTTTTAAATGAAGTCGATTTTCATGTAATTTCATCATTTCTTTATCAATTTATTTAACATTTAAGTTTTTAAAACCCAACCACCAAACATTTCTTGTCTCCTAGATGATTGATTGAAATTGCTTGTGGTACTTGCCATTAATTAGAGTTCCTCGTATTCGACCCTACTACTAATAATATATGCTCTTATGATGATACTTAGTTTAGGAAATCATTAAAAATTTTGAATTAATTGTATATATACTAAGTTATCAATAAGTTTTTAGAATCGTTGTCAAGGAACTCTTATTTGTCAATATCATTTTTATGTTTGTGATTGATTACTCAATGACCTTTTCTTATTTATTAACTTTTTTAATTATACTTTTCTTAAGAGATTCTTTTTATTGACTTATGCAATGTGTTTAAAGCATCGAGCAAATATCCCCTTTTAATCTATAAATAAAGTGCACCTTCCAAGCTAATATAAGAGAACAAAGAGAAATATCACAACAAAGATCACTCAGAGACTATACTCTCCTCAATACTAATAAGATCCCATCAAGCATTTCAAGGCCCTTAGTTATTATCTATAACTTTAAACTAAAGTCAAACTTGATAGAAATGGTTATGAACACCATTCGTTGGCTTCTTATATGAAGATCTCAATGGAAACATTATGCGCTTTTTAAAGATATACGATATCATAAACATCAGTGGTGCTTTTGAGGATGTTATCTAGCTTAACCTATTCTCATTTTTATTGAAGGAGAAGGAAAAGGCTTGGCTTTAATATATGCTAAGTAATTCTTTTACTACATGAGATAAGCTAGCTCAAGCATTCCTCAGTAAATACTTTCCTCTAAGGAAGATAATAAAACTTAAAAATGAGATTATGATTTTCACTTAGAAGGATGATGAGTCACTCTATGAGGCTAATGAAAGTTTAAAGATCTTCAAAGGCAATCCCTTCACTATGGTATTTGATGATAGTTCCCAAACGTGAACTTGTACTCAACTATGTGATTGTAAGTATACAAGTTATTATTGTACGATATCGATCCTACGAGGATTTATTGCTCAACCACCACTCTTTGATTTCCAATTTGTTTAAGCAGTAATAATGGTTTGGTACATCATATGCAAGTAATCGATTTGAAAAGCAAATATTTAAAGGACCAAAGAGAAGAAGTATTATGAAGAAGCAACAAAATTAATAAACATAGGAATTGAAATAATAACCATCAAGTTGAGACAACAGTCATGTGCTTATTACTATCCAAGATATCCAAAAGCATTAATCCCCCTCTCTCAAGGCCAAACCAACTAAATTTCTTACTAATCTCAGAATCACTCTCTCGATCTATTTTCCTTAATTAGGGAAACCATTAAGCAATTATACAGGAGTTAAGAATATGTAGATTTGTCATACACATTTACCTAACTTGAATGTTAAAGCATTTCATAACCCAACTCTCATTGTAATCATAAAGCATAAGACTTTGTTTTGAACACTAATCTTTAGAATTAAACATCTCTCAATGCTCAAGTATCATATAATCCAACTCTCATTGTAATCATAAAGCACAAGATATCATTTCTAAATACAAATCTTTAGAATTTGAACATTCATAGCAATCTTGAATAAAAACACAATCAATTATCCCAAAAAGAGATTTTAGAATTGAATTCCTATAAGAAATAACTTAGCCACTCATGGCTTTTTAGAGAAAACAAGAAAAATATGAATAAGCAACCAAGAAGACACTATGTAGAAGATGGATGATCAGGTACCACCTTGATTCCTTCCTTAATCTTTGAATGGAGGTCACCCTTTGCCTTATCTTCAATTTGTCCATTTCTTTACCCATTAATCTTCCCACGATGTGGATTCCATTACCCATTAAAGCTCTTTTAAAGTTGTTTTTTTATTCTTACTCCCCTACGGAACCCACTTTCCTCCACTCTATCTTCTATCAAATCACACTTAAATTTGCTTAATAATTGCAAGTCCATGATCATGGAGTTGAGGTCCACGATCGTGGAAAGTTCCAGTAGCTCTTCCTTGGTCTTTGCCTTGACTCCACGATCGTGGAGTTGGAGTCCACAATCATGGAAAGATCCAGTAGCTTTTCTCTTCCTTATCTCTTTTGCTACAATCATGGCAATGAGCTCCACTATCATGGAGTTGGTCTTCCATACACAAAACTCCTTGTTTCTCCTTATTTGCTCTTCTAACGCTATACACTTAACACACACATCAAATTCCATTAAAAATAAAATAAATAAAATAAAGCAAAATACAATCAAATTGATGCAAACTCATATCCTGAAACATGTAAAACATAATTGCATTTGTCGAAAGTGAATATTTTTAACGATCATTACCCATCTTATGTAATTCTCATATAAACTTAGTAAATCCTTAGGTATTAAGAAGCTAGAAATGTTTAACTTAAATAATTAAACTTAGTGCCACGTCTTTCAGCTGCATAACATGCTCCCGTAGCATGATTATTAATTCTCTATTAAGAAAATCAATAATCATCCTACAAAGGATTCCATACAGTTATGATTAAGTGCAAACCTTTTTTTTATATAAAATCATGCATACGATCCCTCAATTATATTCGATCCATTATCATACTATTATAATTTCAAGCATCATCATATTTAAGTTACTAACATACACACATCATTATTTTACATATATAAGGATCATCATAAATCATTCCCAACATAATTAATAATACTATCAAATACCATTAGTCATAATTTTAATTACCGTCAAGTACTTTATTTAGAAGTTGCATGATTATTGCAGAATAGAAGTTTGATGAAAGTCAAACCAAACCATTTACCAATAAGCTTAGTTGAATTGTCCAGCTGCTGCCACTAACGTTCTTATTCCCTGACTTTATTTGTTCCTACGTTTATCAATTGACAAACGTTGATTATAAAACTCAGTGGTGCTAGTATAATATTTAATGTAAATATAATAATTAAATATCATCATAAACAATTTCATTAATTATTTATAATTATGCTCCATATCATTAATATCTTTATCAATACCATTATTATTTCCATCATAGTCATTTTCATCATTAACAATGGCATATCATAATCATTATAATTATAAATATGAATGTTATGCATGTATGTTATTTAAGCATTCAATTGCATGAGTGTAAAACATCATACCAATTGTATCAACATCATATTTTCATGAAAAATGCTTATTTATGAGAATGCATTCATGTAATGCATTCTTCCTCGTATTTTCCTATATCATTTCATATCATATCATCGCCTTTATATGTGCACATTGTATTGGAATTTCTTTCCATTTCATATATATGGTACAATATATTGAAAACCACTTCATAATCTTTTCATAAATTTCTTATCCTTTTTCCTTCCATTTTATTTTCTATAAAAACTTTATTTCATAATATCCAATATTGTTCATATAATCATTTTCCTTTTCATTTATTTATTTTTCACCTTCCTTATTTCTCCATGTCATGCTATGTTATATTTCATGATAAATGCAATGATGTTTATGATATGTTAATTATATATATATCATTATATCATTATTAATTATGTAATGCCATTGCATTACCATACCATTGCACCTTTGATAATTTAATGATATAGGACTTCCAATTAACTAGTACAAACCATGAATATCCTTTCCCTTGTTTAAATCCTTTGGTGGTATGTAAGGATTATCCACTGAATTACCTAATCATAATGCAATGTTCATCTTTAATTAATAATTAATATTTCAAAACAATCATTCATTATTTCACATTGATAATTCATATAACACTTTTCAAAACTGATTAATCAATTTATAATTATATATATACCATTGTATTAACCAACCTCATATTAGTTTAATTCTCTTATTTTATTACAGCATTATTTAAGAAGTCATGTTACTATTTTATAATAGTAATTTACTATTCTATTTATCTAAATTAATTATCATATAATTGATGGTCGGTTTACACCACAATAGTTTTTAATCACTACTTCACTGCAAGCATACAGATAATTATAGTAAAATATCGATCCCACGAGGATTTATTGTCTATCCACCACTACTTGGATTTCTGATCTGTTTAAGCAATAATTCATGGTTTGGTGTTTGGAAGTAAACAATTGCAAAAGTATATATGTAAAAGAATGAAGTAAGATCAAATATAAGAAGATAAAATAATGATAAGAAACATATGATTCGAAATCATCATCACTAAGCTAAGATAACAGTCATGTGCGTATTACTACCTAAGATATCCAACAGCATCGATCACCCTCTCTCGAGGTGAAACCAACTAAATTTTATACTAATCTCAGATTCACTTAGTCACTGTTGTGGTCCTCTAATTAGGGAAATTGTTAAGTAATCATATAGGAGCTAGGAACATGTAGATCTCTCATACCCATCTACCTAACCAGACTGAGTAAGCATTCTATAATTCAACTCTCGTTGCAATTATAGAGTATAAGAAATCATTTAGAAAGCTAATCTTTAGAATTGAACATCTCTCAATGTACAAGCATTCTACAATCCAACTCTCGTTGCAATCATAAAGTAGAGATTTTATTTCTAAAACCAATCTTTAAATTTAAACATTCATAGCAGTCTTAAACAAGCACAATCAATTTTCCTAGCTAGGGATTTCAGAAATCTAATCCTACTATAGAGTACTTAGCCACTCATGGATTACAAGAAAAACAAGAAAAGATAAAGATACAGCTAAGAAGAACACTCTGGAGAAGAATGAATGAATGGCTCGTCCCGCCCTTTGGTCAATCTTGATTCCGTCCTTAAATCCTTGAATGGAGGTCACTCCTTGCCCCATCTTGAGTTAGTCCATTTCTTTGCCCACTACTCTTCCCATAATGTGGACTCTATCACGTCTTTCAGCTGCGTAACATGCTCCCATAGAATGATTATTAACTTCCTAATCGAGGAAGTCAATAATTATCCTACAAAGGATTCTACACATTCCATAAATTTTTTTTATTATTTATACATATAACTTGCATGCAAAATCCTATTAATCCAAAACATTTATTGTCCCAGGTTATAAAATAACATCATAATTATGTCATCACATCATCAGAGTTATAATATACATACATTAATATTTTACATATCTTTAGTTTTGCCAAACTTACTTTATTTACTGCCAGAGTACTTTATTTAAGTAGTTGCATGATAATTTATAAAGA
>CANYBF012199731.1:0-11950 GCA_948192965.1 Dalechampia spathulata
GTAAGTGTGTGACCTTTTGGGTTCCTAATATGTTGGCAACATGTTAAATCTTATATTTAGCATGTAAATCATGAGCGGTATCTAGTTATACATCATGATTACCCAAATATTAGGAGGTCAACCATTGGTTTAACTTCAGCCCTTCCATATCAGACACCGTTGCAATAAACTCCTTTCACCATCACTATCTCTTTTAGGTTTGAGCATGGATTACTGTCAACTCAATTTATGACTAATCATGTTCAGTCATACCCTAAAATAGATTTCTCATGTCATATAATCTTTGTTGAATAGATTTCTCCCCTAAAATATAGCCTTAAAATGCCCCATTAACTCAATAACATTGAAAACTACCTGTAAATACATAATAATAGTTCAAATATCATGGAACACTATTTTGCATACTAATAAGATCACTTGCCTTCCATTGATGTTTGTATAAAATACTTATTTTATAGTATCTAAGTCATCAATGTCATTTTTATCAATTAAATAATATAGCAACCATGACTATTCATAATCATAACTATAATGAGCATAATTATCTATAACAAGATAATACCAATGTAATATAACATTAAATGACATCATAGTAACACTTTTGTATCATATTCAACAATCATAATGAACCTCTATCAAATAGTATTAAGAACATTAACTACCTATTTCTGTATAATATCATATTACATTCATAATAGTCTACTATCATGGATCAAAGATAATTGATAATTGTATCATATAAGATCAACAATAATCATTCTCTATGCAAATCATAGCATAATTTCATCTTTAAAATGAATAGTTCACTGTATGCACTTATATCATGCCTTTGCTTTCACTTTACCTTTACTTTTTCAACATAACATAGAATGTTATGGAAACATGAATATAAATACTATAAACAGTCATCTATGACTTCCTCTGTGTAAAATACTATATATAAGCCATCATTTCTCTATAAAAAATGATGTATGTACACTTATAATGCACCTATAATAACATTGTCTTTCATTTCATTGTAATTAAGGAATAATGCATGACTATGTGTATGTAATCATGTTACGCATTCTCCCTCTGATTTTCTTGTAACATTTCCTTTCATTTTTGTATGATTATGCATAATCTCGTACTGGATCCTATATGTACCAGTACTCATCTCCCGTAGGAGGGTATTATAACTGTATGGTTCAATGAACCCATTTTTCTTTCCATATAGGAATAAAACTGTATGACCCAATATGCTTTCATAACATGTAGCTCTATATCATTTCTCTCTTTTCCCACCTTATATCCTCTTTATGACATGTCATGAATATGAATATGTATGTAAATGATTCATGACATGATACATATGCATTATGCTTAATGTCATGATGAATATGGAAATTAATAAGGTATAACATCAACCTTTCATCATAAATCGTTATTCAAAATCCATATAAATTGATATTTCTTGAATGAAATAAATAAATATCATATATTGTCTCTGTACCTATGGCAATTCACTTACCGACCTTATTTATTATATTGGAATATCATAAAATATAACCTATATACTTTGGCATTCATTTTCAATATATCAACAACTATTCAAGAACATGACATATGTATCATCATGTAATAATATCCTTTATACCATAAGTTTTCAATAATGCATAAAACATCATTATAAGAGAACATTCACAATTCATTTCCTAGGTAGAAGAATCATAAGGTAATCTAATTATGGTAAATAAATAAATAACTATAGTGTACTTCTGTACACCTTTCCATTATTGATCAAGTTATCGATCATTGAAATCTTAGATAGCATAAATCTGTTTAGATGATTAATAGTCATTATCACTATTCATCTGTTGAGTCTGTGATAAATTTCATTATTCACTTAATTAATAAAGCCATTTACATTTTGCATAAAGTTTCTCACCATAAGGAATTCATATATATCCATTTCATGTAGTTGTACTTTACTTTCTAGTCATGATCGTATATTTGCACATTTTCATGTTATAGCATTACATTCATCATAAGTAATAATTTTATATGATTTTTGATCAATTAAGCATCTTAAACAAATTACTATTCATAATGAATGTTTAATCATCATTGAATCATATTTGAACAAGTCATAAGTAATTACCCTTATTTATATTATTACTCATCTATCGATTCAAGTATAGATGTATATACAAGTCATACATATAATTCGACCATCCTTAATATCCTAGTCATTTTCATGTTCATTAAGCATACTTAAATACTAGTGAACTCTATTTGATAGCATAATAGACCATTAACCTTATCCATGTCTTAACACCACCACATACTTAAGTACATGCACATATAAGTCTTATATAGGCATTTTAGCATGTAAGCTATGTATCTTGATCAATTTAACATGTAAGAAGCATTAATCAATCATGACTTAAATATAAGATGTTAAGGTTAATTTATATCACTAAATGTATATACATGTATATAATAATGAATAATGAGGTTTAGGTATGAATAGCTTTAAGTTTGGAAGCTTGGAACATGCATTCATTAAGTTGCCAAACATATAAGGTATTGGCAAGGTACACTATTCATTTGATCATTTTCTTTCATGAAATCTTCATGTTTTCACCTTACTTTATCATGCCTTTATGTGACCTTATGGGACAAATTGTGAACCATGAAAGACAATCACATTTATTCCTTCATCTAATACATGAACCAAAGTGGTAATCTATGTAAACAAAGTATCAAAGCATAGACATTTAAGGTATGCAACTCAAACTTATGAAAATCAGAAAATGCAAATACCATTTTTGCACGTACTTATACTAAATGAATTTTTAAGCTATCCTCTTGGCCTTTAATATAAAAAACTCATATACCATTAGAAATAAGCTTTAATAAGCTTTAATTTGAGATATTGCTTGCAATTTTTGGAATTCATTTAGGCTATTAAATTGTAAAAGGCCACATACCAAAGTTCTATGCCTAATTCTTGCTTGAATGTGATAGTCTAAATGGTGTGATGTTTTTGACCATGCAAATGACCTTAGAAATTTGAAAATTTGGCACCATTAGAAACTATATTCAAAGAACTTTTCAATTGTATATTAAATGTCTAAAAACTCAAATATTAAGATAGTCAAAATGTAATTACTGTAAATCCCTAACTTTTCTTCTAAGGTTCGGTTTTAGCAACCACTTTCATATATCATGCATACCTCTTCCTTTAAGCATCCAAACTTCATCATTACTATTCTAGCACCACATTTCATCATAATTTTACACAATTTAGTGAATTATACACTTTGATTGAATTATAGGAATCAAAATCAAAAAGATGCAAATTTTTTTCATACATTTATTCATGATCTTTACCATAATTTATCACCACCAACATCTTATACATACTTTAAACAATAACTATATCATCATTTACAAGCTACTCAAGTTATGGTTTGCATGAAATACATAAACAACATTAAACCAAAATCGGATGGAATAAACATCACATATTCGATTATAACAAATAATTCTCATCCATAAACAACTAAAAATCTTTTCATTCAAATCAATTTCTTAACTTGGCCAAAATATTCCCCTTACTAAAATAATAAGAAAAAAAAAAGCAAAATAGAAGCAAGAAAGAACTCATAATATAAAAATAAGCATGCATACATAAGCAAACCAAATTCTCCATAAAGAAATTTACCTTAAAATTGTAGTTTTAACATATACTTTCTCATATAAAAATATGTATAACATGCCAAAATATATTTCACATATAAATTCCATTATTAAGCTTTATGAAAAACATTCAACATAAGCATGTCAAATTCACATCCATAATGTATCTTATGCACATTTTCATCGCTTTAACCATGTTCTCACTTTCTTTTCATTTCTTTCTCTATAAATTCCATGTCATATGAAATTTCTTCACCTCTATATCATTTCATAATATTTTCCTCATCTCAATCATTCATGAATCACTCTTTTTGCATTCTCATAGCATAAACATGTCATATATATTTTTCTTATGCTTATAACTTTTCTATGTATATACTCTCTTTTCATTTTTCACCTTTCAACTAAATAAATAACATATGTATATACATAATAATTCACATTAGCACTTTAAGAACATTTAATTCATTAATAATCACCTTTAAGTCCATTTTTATTTTATTACCATCTAACATACACAAATCATATTCTTACCTTACCTTTATACTTACTTTCATAACTCTAAACATTTTCTATACTTCATGTATTCTTTTACCATAAAATACATGCATACATATATACTTTGACATTTAACATAATTAATCCATGCTTGCACATCATTATAGCATGATTATAAAATACATATGCATGCATGAATTTAAGGTGCATACAAGGGTATGACATGATTGAAGCCAATCAATGAAAAATAAAGCAAAAATCACAAACCCATAAAGAAATCAAGATAAAATGAGAAAGGAAAAGGCATTCTAACACTCACTAATGAAGATTAGCTTTAGATCTTGATACCAAATGAGTTTAGGGATTTAAAGTGAGGATTAATTAGTCTCTAATCCTAATTAGCAACTTAATTAAGTAAAGAGTGATTTTGATAGAGTTTGGTCATAATTAACAATTTTAAACCTTTTTTCCATAAACATATAGCTTATATTTATAGGTATGGGTCATGTGTTACAAGAAATTAGCAAATAATATAGGATTATGCAAAATTAAGAGTGATATACATAGCATATAGTGCTATATGTGCAGCATAGTGCAAAAAAGGCTAAATGTACAGCATATAGTAGCACATGCATAGCATATAGTAGTAAATGCTTGTGCTAAGGCTTATGACTCTACTGGAGAAGATAATGTAATCTACTGGGGATAACTTAACTAAGATGCTTGTGTCGAGGCTTGGAATCTAATAGTGCAACTAAAAGCCCAATGCTCAAGTGAAGAAATCAATGTTAATCATGAAGAAAGTGCTCATGTCAAGGCTTCCAAGTCTACGAAAGATCAAAGCTGACTCCTTGGGGATATCAAGACTTGCAACCCAATACTAACATTAGGAGCTTGATGATTGAGCTAAATGATCAATGTTGAACATGCATTGATCATGTTGAGGCTTGTGACTCTATTAAGGAGAAAAATGTAACCTAAAACTACCATTGATCAATGTTGATCTTATGATGCTCATATTGAGGCTTACGACCTAATTCTACCATTGAGAGCTTGATGCTCAGACAAGGTGATCAAATTTAATCGTACAATGCTCATGCTAAGGCTTACGACCTAATTCTGCTACTAGGAGCCTGATGCTTAGGTGACATGATTAATATTAATCATGGTCAGCTGCTGGACCAATGTCTTTACTATAAGGCTAAAAAATCACTTGATATTTGAGTCCAGATGCTTGCTGCCAGGGTTTAGGAATCAAATGCTTAATTCCATTATCACTTCTGGATTGGGTGGTCAACTATGGAGCCTAAATGATCAACTACTGGATCAAGGTAGAACAGCTATTGGTTCTAAGGTGATCAACTGTCGAATCTATACTCATGCTATCAAATATATGTTTGAAGCCTCCAAAGATAGCATTTGAGATCCACTACTAGAATATGACACTTTTTTATCAATGGCTTGACTAGTAGTCAAAGGTTTGACTAAATTTGATCATCTATTGGATCAACTTCTTGTTTATGCTATATATAGAAAAGTAATTTATCAATGAAAATTGAATTAAAATGGTTTAGAGAAAATGCCTGAATTTTTAAGTATTAGTCTGCTACATTCTAACCAATTTTATGAAATTTTTTAATATTGTGGGCCATGAAAATTGGACTTGCTAGGGAAAAAGTGCTTCAAAAATTTTGAAATTTTTATGAGAAGCCTAATTCTATGAGTGCATCTTTATGAGCATATAGTGCAATTTAGTGGAGCTCCCTGGTGGTCAACATACATTAGTAAATTTTGCTAAATACGGAGCATATTCCATTATATGTTGTGCATGTCACATAGAAATCATATACCCATATGCTTCCTAATCAAAAATCATTTTGTTCCTTCATCAAAAACTAACTTTCTCTCAAATCAAACATCTAAAATCCATCATTTCCTTAAAAATGGTCAAAATTAGGATACAATCCCCACTACGGAGCTTCTTACAATGAACCTATTACTAAAACATTTGCCATAGACTCATATAGACCTTAAGCTCTTCTTGAGAAGGTGCATTTCTTATGTTTTGGTTTAGTTTTTTGAGCTTTTCTAAAGTTAGATTTCTATGCATTTTTTGTTTATTTAGGCTAATATTTTCCTTGAATTTGATGCTAGACTAAAGTTAGGCTTAGGAATGGTACTTTTGTAACTTATAGAGAGGGAGGACCAACATCGAAGCTAGCAGCATCTAGGGTGTCTTTAAGTGGTACTCACAACTATGATAATAAATTCGTGATAGAGTAGACCCAAGCTACTTTAGCTAGTATATCTCTTACTTCACAAGCATGGAGAAGAGATGTAATAGATTCATCATCCTTACAATGGTATAGAGATGGATGGATTCTACTCACACCTTCCACCTGCCGGTAGGAGAGATAGCCATAACCATAGGGATCTTCACCAGTATCATGGGGTTAGAGTGTATTGGATTGCCTATCTAGTTTGATGCTAGATGGATGTTACCACACTTGTCGTATGGCACTATCTTCACTCTACTAGGCATCTCGCTTAACATGAGAGGAGGACATAGCATATCCTATAAATGTCTTCAAAAGGTAGTTTTGGTAAAGACACTTGGCAGGATGATCTTTGTTGAGCAATATACCTATAACTTTCTGCTATATGTGCTGGGGTGTACACTGTTCAATGATATAAGGAATAGTGTCTATATGTTAGTGTTATGGGCCATATATGACTTAGACACCATCAGCAGATTAAATTAGGGTAGCATCAGTTTAGCCCATCTAATGTAGGGGTTGAATCTCTGTAGTTAGCAATGCAGAGATCGATTCATCAGCTATTGACAAATCATTGAGGTGAGTAGAATTCTATTGATTCTAAAACTATTTTGACTTATGTTGAATATGTCATTAGTTGTATGTGTTGATCGTGCAGATCATGGATTATGAGTTTGGGTTTCTACCAGAGTTTGAGGTTCCGTACGAACTATTGCTAGGTTTCCCACGCATATAGGTGTGGTGTATGTCTCATCAGAGAGCTAGTATTGACCCTGACTTTTCACCCTTGTGCAATCTCGGGTTTTTATCGATTTGGCTTGATATTAGTCCTCGAAGTCGACCCCGATAGTGCATATAGGCCTATTTGGCTTCCTCTGAGTGCTCTGGTGTATAGAGCACATTACAGTTGGTAGGCCCCCCACGATGTCTAGCGGGGCCCACCACCCTTATCAGCTTTCTCTGAGTGTTCTATGCATATAGAGCACATTTCATGTTGCCTACATGAAACAGAGTACATAACATCATTTGCTAGAAAAAGATGTTTTATAGGGCCTACACGCGGGACCCACAAGTAAGGCCCATATAAATAAAACACCTCGATAACGTCTTACAATGTCAAATAATGCTTATTCGACAAGCAGAACACATAGCATGCGAAATCCTACATTTTGGGCGTATAACACTATATTCCCGAAATAGGATGCTTGGTGGGGCCCACCTAACCCAGAGCCATTTTTACACAGTGCTCTAATATGTCAAAATGCACTTATTTGACATAACAAACACATTGTATTTCGCCCGTGTGAGATGAAATATGCAAAAGAAGTGAGTTTAGTGCATAACACTATACGTATACTATGCAAAGAAACAAAGACGTTTGGTGGGGCCCACCTTCTGAACAAAATCCGGAAAACTTTTCTTCACAAAACATCCTAATATATCAAATGATGCTTATTTGACATACGGCACGCATCCCATTTTGCTCGTACAAGGCGGAGGGCATAGGGTGAAAATGCTATATGCGCCGCATATAGCATTATGTGCTCCGCATATAGCATAAAAAGACGTTCGGTCGGGAGCCTTCTCGAGACCAAATCTAATGTGCTCCGCATAGCACAACATCTTAGAATGTCAAATAATGCATATTTGGCAAGTGACATGCATTACATTTCACCCATACGAGGTGAAATACGCATAGGGTGCATAGTGCCATGCATGCACTATTTGAAAAGAAAAGACGTTTGGTCAGGAGCCTTATCGGGACTAAATTTGGAGTACTTTTCATTGAACAATGCCTTAATATGTCAAATGATGCTCAGTTGACATATGGTTCACATCTCATTTTTCCTGAACGAGGTAAAATGAAAAGGGGCAAAACGCTACATGCGCCGTATATAGCACTATGCGCTTCGTATATAGCATAAAAAGATGTTTGGTCCAGAGCCTTCTCGGGACCAAACCAGATGTGAGCCATATTACACAATATCTTGGAACATAAAATGATGCTTATATGGGATGGGGTGCACGTCCCAATACAACCCTAGTGGGCCCCATGCGATGGGTCAAAAGGCTATGCGCGGAGTATGTAGCACTACATGTGGCGTACATAGGCTATATGTGGCGCACATAGGCTATGTATGGTGCACATAGCCTAAAAATTCTCAAATCCGAACCAAAAATTATAATTTTGTCAAACCCAAATTTGGCTCTATAAATATAGAGCTTGGGTTTAGTAGTAGGGGTCCAAAAATTGCTTCAGAAGCAAGCCAAAATTCTCCCAAATTAATTAAATACTTAATTGATTCAATCTTTAGGATTTAGAGATAAATTGGCTCTAGTTAGGCTCCCAAAACACGTTTGGAAGCAAGATCAAGGAGAAAGACCTACTGCTACAAGGTAATTCCTCCTCTTTCTTCCATTTTCTTTGTGTTTCTTTCCAAAAATCTTCTATTTTTCAGGGTATATGCTATGCATATACACATATGTGCACCACATGTAGCTCATGTGTGGTGCACATAGGCCTATATACTGCGCATATAGGCCCCAGATTTCAAAGAAAATGTCATTTTTATCTCCCATTTTTTATCAATTTTTTACCTGATCTGGCTCTTTCAGTAACATTAAAGGCTAATCTATGCCTCTAGTGTTGTGGATCTACTATAAACTTGTCAAATATAAAATAATTTTAACCCTAAAATTATTTTCCTTGAGCTGGATGCAAATCCACAAAGTAAAATCCATTTTCAGGCTCCGATCTGCCTAGATCGGGGTTAGATCTTGGGTTTTTGCTGCAAAACATTTCATTTTCTTCTATTTTACAAACTATGTGTGCCATATATGCTACTATGTGTGCCACACACAGACTATGTATGGTGCACATAGATCCCAGATTTCACAAAAACTCCCATTTTTCACCCGATCCGCTTCAGATCTGATTTCTTCAACAACTCCAGTAGCTTGTCCATGTACTTGGGGTTCTAGATCTATCAAATATTGTCCAGATCTAATTACTTTTAGCCTTAAAATTATTTATTCAATTTAATTTCACAATTAAATGTTTGGTTTGCAAAATGGAGGCTGATTCGTCTTCAAAATGAGGTACTGTCTTCATTAAAGTTGCTTATTTTTGTCTATAGATCGTTTCTGTACTGACAGATGTGACTTTCTTGCAGATCCAAAAGCTATCTGTGCCACATATATATCTATGTGTGCCACACACAGCCTATGTGTGGCACACATAGGTCTATACACAGCACATGTTCCTCATATTTTTCAAGAAAAATCATATTTTTCAATTGTATTTCAATGTATTTTGGCAAATCCAGTAACATTTGATGTTTGGCAGTAACTCAAGCATATTAGATACATCATAAATTAATTACATTTAATTAATTTTGGCCTCAAAATTAATTTTCTACGATTAAATGCTATTTTAACTCATATAAATTCGATTTTTAAAAGGATTAGATTTAAATTGATTGAGTGGCTATCTCCAATAATTTTTATATGATGTTAGCCCTCCCATTTAATTTTCTATGATTAAATAAATATAATTTTGCCTAAAATTATTTTTATAAAAATTAATTTTCATGATCTGACTCGTGTTTATTCATGAGATTGTTGCCAAATAATTGCTAGATTTTGACTCTTGGTTCATGCTTTCACATGGCATTGGACTAGTCAAATAAATCCTAAATTCATTTGCTACTAATGAATTTATTGTGTTTATTTTTACATATTATTCATCATGCATTTTTGGATTGTGTCGCCCGAGAAGAAAATTCACCTGAGGAGGAAGGAACGTCACTTAACGTCCCAAAATATGTATGCGAGGACATTTTTATTATAGGATAAATTCATTATGGCTGTGTAATAATTTATCCCCTATCTCTCATGTGTAATCCCCTAATTCCTCGATCCCTTTCACCGGCCTTTCGGTATTTTTATTCGTGGATGAATTTATATTTGCTAAAATATATGTCATCATGTCACATGCCACATCACACACTACTATGCCATACCATGCATATGCCATGCCATAACATAACGTATTTCATATGCCGATATGTATCAATACGCCAATACAATCTAATACACCAATACGTAATATAAATATATGCAATTAACCAATATGCCATGCCATGCCATTATGCCATGCCACGGCACATGCCATATTGTATGCCATAACATATGCCATGTTGAATACCAATTCACATACACATCATTATGCCATGTCATGCATATGTCATGTCATTACACACATATATTGCTATGATATATCATGCATATGTTATGTCATCCACTACATATATCATGCATATGGTATGTCATACATTATGTCGTATAATGCATATGCCATGCCATACATCATATTTCACATATCATGCATATGGTATGTCATTCACTATACCATGTCATACATATGTCATGCCATACATCATTCCACATATCATGCACATGACATACCATCCATTCATTTCACATATCATATGATATACCACCCCTTTCACATGTCATGCACATGATATGTTTAACATCATCTCACATGCCATGCATATGCCATACCATCTATCTCACATGTCATGTATATGTTGTGCCACTCATTTAATATGCCACACATACACCATACATTCTATAACACCAATCATCAATCAAATTCATCAAGATGCATATCCCTAGAACTAAGATCGAAGTCAGGGGATCCCTGGGACAGCTCTAGTACATCAGCAAATTCATCGCCAAGCTCACTACCATGTGTGAGCCTATCTTTAAGCTTTTGAGGAAGAACCAGCCTATGGTTTGGGATGAGAACTGCCAGTTTGCATTTAAGAGGGTGAAGCATTACCTTTCTAACCCACCGATCATGCAACCACCTCAACTGGGAAAATTGTTACTACTTTATCTAACCTTAGAAGAGGAGTCAGTGGATGCTATGATGGCTCAAGAGAATGACACTGGAGTCGAGCATGCTGTCTACTAGTTGAGTAAGAAGCTGTTGCCAATAGAATACAAATATAGCACCATTGAGAAGCTATGCATGGCTATGGTCTGGGTCACTAAGAAACTCAGACACTGCTTCCAGTCATACCAAGTTCAAGCAGTCTCCAAGGTTGACCTTATGAAGTACTTGTATGCACCTCTTTTACCACAACCCTTCCATATCAGATCCTATGTAATAAACTCCTTTCACCATCCACTATCTCATTTAGGTTTAAGAATGGATTAACGTCAACTCAATGCATAATCAAGTGCATTAGATCATGCGCTAAATTGATGTTTTCATGTTCTATAATCTTTATTCCCAAAATGTCCTTATGAACTCATTCATTGATGGACATTCCACTCTGGCTAGAGATTCTCTGAATAAAGATGTAACATGAATCAATGAGATAAAACCCCTACAATTAATTTGGGGTGGTGAATCCTTTATTGATAAACAAATACCTTCAACTACTTCACATTATATCCAATCTCCAAGTTATGAACGCCTC
>CANYBF012199923.1:0-10975 GCA_948192965.1 Dalechampia spathulata
TAGTTTGTTAATATTTAATATATTATTATATTAAATTTTAACAAAAAATATAAAATAATACACTAATTACAATTAATAAATTAAGAGAGATGACATATTTTTAATAAGATATTAAATAATTAATATATAATTGATTATAAATTAATATTATTTATCTGTAAATAAAATTTAATAATTAATAAATATAAATAAAATTAATAATTTTTAACTTTGAAAAGCATACAGTGATATTTTGGCATAACCAGAACTTGGAAAATATACTTTAATGAGATCATGTAAAAAAATGATATTGATCGAATACTTTGTTACATGTTCAAAAAATGAAGATGTAAGCATACTATTGTATAGGGAATTTTTAAAGCATTATGTTTGGAATGTAAAAAATCGAGAGTGAATAAAAAAAAACTAGAAATATTATTGGATATGTAAATGCATAAGGAGAAAAGTATTGTTTAAGGATACTTTTAAATAATGTTAAGAATCCAAAGTCATTTGATGACTTGCTTACAGTATATTGTATCTAATGTTTAACATTTAAGGAAACTATTATAATGAGGGGGTTGCTTGAATTAGTTAAGAGCATAAAAGAATATATGAGTGAGACAATAATATTCAAGATGCCATTAGAGTTAAGAAGATTGTTTGTAATATTATTAATGTATTGTGAGCCCACAAATGTCAAAAAATTATGGAAAGATAATTTTCAATTGATGGTTGAAAATTATGTTAAAATGCATGAAAACTCGATATAAACATAAATAACTTGCACTTTGAGTAATATCCAAAAGCACCTAATAAATATAGGTAAGGATGTGAAAAGTTATGATATGCCTACAAAAAAAAAGACATTAACTTAGCCAAATGGAGTACCAGCTTAGCCAAATAGAGATCAATAATAGAGATATTGTAGAGAAGATAGCAGTGCAAACACTGCAAGAAGACATTGATGCAGTGTTAAAACTTAATTTGAAAAAAATATGCATATACGATGATAATGAATAGACTAAACTCAAGACGTACTAAAATATTTTTTTATAGATGAACCATGAGGTACAAGGAAAGACTTTCTTATATCGAATATTATTGACTAATCTAATATCAAAAGGAAATATAGCTCTAGCAACAACAACTTCAGATGTAGTAGCATAAATAATGTTAGGAGGAAGGATAACACACTCTAGATTCAATATTTCATTCAATCCAACAAAAGTAAGATTATGTGATATATCAAAGCAGAGTGACTTAGCAATATTATTACGCAAAACCAATATGATCATGTGGGATGAAGCACCAATGGCCAATAAATATGTGATGGAGATAATTGATAGAATGTTTAGAGATATAATGAACAACAATGATCCATTTGATTGAAAAGTAATGGTATTTAGAAGTGACTTTATATATGTATTGTCAATGGTCTCTAAAGGAACAATGTAAGAAATAGTTAATGCAAATCTAATAATATCATATCTTTGGAATAAAATGAAAGTGCTCAAATTGATAAATAACACGCGAGCTAGATTAGATGTAATATTTAGTGATTTCTTTCAAAGGGTGGTAGATGGTGAAAAGTCTACAACTCATAATGGAAACATAATCATATCAGATGAAATGGTGATACAAAATGATGGAAAAGATTCATGCGAGAAGATATTGATATAAAATGTATTTCTTGATTTTTTTTGAGAGCTCGATATCATCAGAATACATGAAAAATTATACAATATTGATAACGAAGAATGAATATGTGGATAAACTAAATCAGATGATAATAGATATGTTTCCACGAGAGACTCAAGTATACCTTAGCTATGATCATGTAGTTGATGATGTCAACACTAATTATTAAAAATAATTTCTGAATAACTTGCAATTGAATGAAATCCCATCACATAGACTACATTTGAAATTTACTTGTCCAATAATACTTTTAAGGAATTTTAATGCATCAAATGGATTGTGCAATGGAACTCAAATGATATGCAGAAGATTTAGAAAAAATGTCATACATACTGAAATAACAGTTGGACAACATGTTAATAGATACATATTATTATTAAGAATACCACTTAATCCACCAAAAGGTGAAAAATATTCATTCCAATTTAAAAAGAAGCAATTTCCAGTACGATTGTATTTTGCAATGACTATAAATAAGACATAGGGATAAACAATACCAAACGTAAGAGTATATTTGTCAAAAGATGTATTTCCATATGAACAATTATATGTTGTATTATTAAAAGTGATTTCAAGCTCAACAATAAAGATATTAATAAAAAAATGATTTAAAATTATAAAAAATATTACTATGATAAAAAATTTAAAAAAATAAAATTATTACTAAATAATGGGTTAAAAAATTATATTAACTTACAACGTATCTTATGAAACTCTGGTTAATAATGAAACTTTAGTTAATAAGAAAATGTGAATAAAATCACGGGAGAAACAGAACGGGGATATCAACAGGAGGAAAGCCATCCCACCCATCTCACCCCTACGTCACACCCACACCTCTTCTTTACCATATTCATTGTATCCTCATACACTTGCTACTTTGAGATATAAAATTATTGCTTAAAGCTGATTTTAAAAATCCTTCCTGTTTGCTTCCAAACTCAGCAACACCCATTAAATATCCTTTTTATCTTACTCTTGTTTTTGTAATACAATCTCTCTTCTTTTTCTATTCAAACCTACCCGTCAAAAGAAACAATAATAAATGCAAGAGGGTCCCACTGCTACAACCCAAACCTGGTAATGTTCAATGTACGTACCACCTTTCCATATTCCACTTCCTTCCTCGTCTAACTTACATTTAAAGAAACTTTTCTCTTTTTTTTTACTAATTTTATAACTTTAAATCAATTCATCCTTTTTACCAATTCTTGATTTCCTCGCTTACCACTAAAAACCAGTTTTCTTGTGTGGGTATCTCTGCTTTTCCTCTACACAGCATGAACACAATCAACACCGCCGCTATTACTCGAACTAGTTCCCACCAAGAAATGTTTTTTCTTCTTCTTCGTCGTCGTCTTTGAGTGTGCTATTTTCTCCTAGTTTTAATTCCTATACGAAGCCCCTCTTTTTATGCTTCCTGCATCATCTTTGTTTTAGAGGTCAGTGTGCATCTTTGTACTTGTGGGTTTCTTTCTTTTGGGTTATTGCTTTGAATCTTCATTTGAACGAAGAAAATCTTTTGGGTTATGTCTGTTTGCTTCTACAATGTTGATTAACGCGTGAAGATCGAAACTTTGACGACCTCATGTGGAAATCTTTCATTTCCTTTTTATCTCTCTGTTGTTGGTCAGAATCTGGTTTTCCAGTCAACTTTAATGATAGAGCATTTAGTGGGTAATTGGATAATTATGTGAGAGAACTTATCTGATTCTCTAATTCAGAATTGAAAAAACTCTCTTGCATTGGTTTCAGTTTTATAAATTTAATAATGGGATATGAAAATACAAGTTAAGAACAGGTAAGAGACGATGGATTTTAATTATTGCATCCCTAGCAAGTGATAGAACTGGTTTTTGAATATGGTTTTGCTATCTTTGAGCTGATGTTCTAGAAATAGTTTGTGTAAGTTAGTAATCACAATCTGTACAGGCAGATTTTCTTTCTAATGACGAGATTATGCTTTGTATATATTTTCGCAGGGCTATCTTCTTCTGATATGATAACTGATTCATCAGAATGCATCGTACGAGGTCATATCATGTCTGAGGGTGTGGTTTGACATATTGATGGTTTGCCGTAGAGGAGTGCTAGAGTCATATGCCGCTCGAAAGATTGTCTGTAATGGATGTAAAAGAAGGTTCTGACATTGAGCATTTGAAGTTTGCATCAGGATTTCGGCATGAATTCTGGCCCCTAGATGAAATTGATCCAACAAAGGCCAAGTTTCCATGCTGTCTAGTATGGACTCCACTTCCAGTTGTGTCATGGTTGGCTCCTTTCATCGGACATGTTGGCATTTGCAGGGAAGGCGGAACTATCTTAGACTTTGCAGGGTCTAATTTTGTGAATATTGATGATTTTGCATTTGGTCCAGTGGCTAGATATCTCCAACTTGAAAGAGACCAGGTACAGTTTCCACATTTCCTAATTCATGCGAATAAGGCAACTAGTTGTCGGAATATTACCATCTCCTCTCCTTAAACAGATACTGTACTTATGATGTCATGTTGCAGAACAACGCATGAGAGATGAGTTTTAGATGATTGGGTCCTTTTTTTTTTCATGTATGTTCTGGTTTGTTGAATCAGTGTTGCTTTCCGCCGAACCTGTCTGGGCACACGTGCAAGCATGGCTACCTCCACACCGAATGCGGTACGGCTATCACATGGGATGATGCTCTGCGAACAAGCATGCGTCATTTCGAGCATAAAACCTACAATCTTTTCACGTGCAACTCTCATTCATTTGTCGCCAACTGCCTGAATCGGCTTTGTTACCGTGGGTCGATGGATTGGAACATGATAAATGTGGCATTTCTCGTACTGCACAAGGGCCATTGGACTGATTGGAAGTCGATAGCTAGATCTTTCCTTCCTTGCATTGTGGTTATCTGCCTGGGAATCGTTTTGGTTGGCTGGCCTTTTTTGGTCGGACTATTTTCGTTCTCCATCCTCTTGCTGGGATGGTTCTTCTTGGGAAACTATTGCATGAAGAACCTGTTAGAATGCTAGAACTGGCGATGGTGAACGTACATGACCTTCTGGAAGAAGCTGAATTATTAATGTTTGTTCGTTTTTGTAAGTGTTGATAATACATGTCGTCGTTGCAACAGCATCATGTACCTGAACTGATCAAAGGGTTGTTTTAGAAAGGGAAAATCAACAATTGTTCTACGTGAGTTTCAACCACTTTCCTGGGTGATCTTTTGTTAATTGGGCTCCCAGTTTTGCCCATTATCGCATAAATCAAGCAGATTGACTCATCAAAAGGAGCACAAGCTCAATTCTGATTGCATTACACAATTTTAAGATAAATTTAACATTACTTGGCTTCCTACTCCCTCATGGTGACCGTGCATTAGGTAGCACAGCATGGTTATTACCAGAAGACGACGTTGACAGTGGTTACTAAAGCTTATTCTGGTTTATCTTCCCAGCTGGAGTGTCAATACCCCTCTTATTAGTAGTAGTCTTGAAGAAGATGGAACTCATGCTCCATATTTGGGGGCTTTCCATAGCTTAAAGGCAACTTCATGGATCAATCTGTCAGCTGGTATCACAAGATTTCCACCACGCTGCAAGGACGATAGGGAAGGAGGCAAGCATCTTTGTCAGGATTCATTTGACACACTTGAAGCATAAGCTTTAAACATAATAGAGATGAGAAATTAGAAATCGATTATGAAAGAGAGCTATCTCTCAGTACTGATAACTTAAATTGTACCTCTTTGAATTCTTTGAAAGAAAATTTCTGTGCAGTATCCTTTCGGGTCACTGCATCCTGCCACTGCGCAATTAACAGTGGACAATGGTGCCTGTTGATATCAAGTTAGTATCGCATCATTAGGATTTCAACAATCCACCATATTTCATTTCATACCTAACATCATCTCGTGGCTTTTCTCCCCTCATCGTGTAACTTTGACGCGGCACAAGCTTGGAAAGAGCGGGGTTCATTTCATCTTTGGGGACTAGAACTGATAAACTAGTACCGTCAATCTTTGAGATATTCCCATAGCTCATCACAAGGGACAAGTGCAAACGAGAACCAATATCTGAACCAGGTTTTGCTGCGTGCAGAATCTCTTCAATCATGAAATTAAGATAATGCACGTCTCCTTCAACAGCTTCGACGCTATCGCTGTTCAAACACTCGCCAGCTCCTACATGCAGAATCACTAAATCGAATTGGCTTGCTTCTATTGTCTTTCCCTCTTGAAATCCAAGCAGGTTCAGCACCTCAGAGGTCACCTCCTTGAATGATGATTCATCAATCGACTGATTATTTCCGCTTAAACACTCAAATGGCATTACATTGAAGCCAAGCTTGGTCCCGAAAGATTGCAAAGAAAGACTGTTTGTGATAATGGCAGCCTTCATTTCCATAAACCTGAAGTGAGATTAAAATTATGCAGTAATGTCAAGAGATGCTTTATAAATGAACTTCAAACTGCCAATGGTACCTCTGGGAAATGGTTGGCGAAAATGTACTCTTCTCAACACTCTGAACAAAATCCAGAATTATAACAATCACTAAGCCTTATAACCAAAATGGCATTGTCGAATTCCTGAAAGATAATTAGCTATCATACCATCCTGAAAGATAATTAGCTATCATACCATGTCTTGATATGCATCATATGCGTCCACCAGATGTGCAAATTCCCTGACTATCCTCTCATCCTCATTTTCTGCAATATGCTATCAAGTGAGTTCCGGTAACCATAACAAAGTAACGTATTCAGAATTATAAACAAACAAGCATTGGATGCAACAAAGAACAAGGATGGTAACTAATAAATTTCAAAAATCAACCAATTTACCTCTTGTATTGAGTTAAAAAAACACATGCCAGCAACAAAAGGTTGATCATGAAACAAGAAATATTAAAATTTTGATGCCATTGAATGAACATTCTCCGCTTCACAGACAGAATTGGTGGAATCAAAAAGAACCCATCAAGCCAAATTTTGCAAATCAAAATTGCAATTCGTCACAGAATCCAACAGCATAGAATCAACATAAAAATAAGTAACATCATCTTAAACAAAAAAAAAAAATCTAACCAGCTCTAAATAGCGAGCAATCATGACATGGTGAGACTAGGACCTAGAAAAATAACTTTTTGACAGTAAACAAGAGAAAAGATGGTGATCATCGATCAAACCCGAAAGAGGAGCATTTGGGAGGCTCAAGAAACCGCAAGCAGCTCTGGAAGCAAGAGAGTGGATGTGGGTATGAGATTGATGGATGAATTGAGCTAATCCGTCGCCGTATAACACTAGTGCTCTACTCGGCCTATCCGCCATCGCTCTCTCAATCTGGGCTTTCACGCTCTGATAACAGATTGAGTGAAAGTGAAGGGAACTGTTTGAGGGAATCTAAATGGGCAGCTCATCAAGCAAGAGAACGTTTTTTTTTTTGAAAAAAAAAGGCGAATATGTTCTGTTGCCATTTCCTTTTTGATTGTCATCTTAAGCAATGATTTTAAAATTAATTCTGTTAATTGTATTTTTTATATGAATAATGATAAACAATTTAAATTACATTAACCATTCATAAAGTTATTATATTATATTATATTATTATTATTTTTTCATTTTTACCCCTTAAAAAAACAATTTCTTTCAATTTTATTTCACTTTTTTTCACAACACCTCCCCACCTTCCCACCTCCATCTCTTTCTTTTTTTTGTTTTTTTATTTTAATTATAAAATTTAATTAAATAAAAATAAATAAATTATATGAAAAAAATTAGATAATTTAACAAAAAATATTAAATGTAAATATATTTATTATAAAATTTATTTTATTTTTAAAACTTAATTTTAAAGATCAAAATAATTTTTTTCTTTCTATTTTTATCTTAAAAATAATTTAACCCAATAAAATGAAAAAATGTAAATTGAATTCTAAAAAAAGTTTAAAGATAAAATTAAATTTTATTTCTTGAATTTTATATTAATAATATATTAATTTATTCCTTTTATAATTTACATTTATTTTTATTACTATCAAAATTTTCACAAATATATTATCTTAGACCTAATCATACTTATAATTTAATTTATTTTACATAAAAATAAATAGACAAATTAATTATTCTTTGTGTATATGTTTTATCTTTAGTATTTTCAAATTAATTATTTCTCAAAATATAAAATAAAATTATCAAATAAGCAAAGAAATTTTCATAAATCATAAATAAAGATATTCTTAAAAATCTTTCAAAATACAATTAATTTTTAATTTTATAATTTATATCGATGATCATATAAAAATAATTATTTTAAATTTACTAAAAAAGGATCTTAAGGTCATTAATTTTAGTTTTTATATTAACAAACCATGTTATTAATAAAGTATTTTAAAATGTTAAATTTGGTTTCTGATATGATTGCGGGTGTTTGAGACTTGTTATGACTTAAGAATGGTTAAAAATGTGATTTTTCTAGATTTGACAGTAAGTTTAGTATAGACGTACCATTTAACCATACAACCGTACAAATGCTGCTATTTAACTAATGCTAAACTGATTTAGGCTATGGTACGAATGTACCATATGCATGTACAGTCGTATACCTGTTAAAAACAATTTTTTCAATATTGTTTTAAAACATTCTAAAATGATTATTTTTACATAATTACACATCCAACAATCATTTAAACTTAGAGAGAGTATTTATATTTAGATTCTTGCATTTACAAGTAAGTAATTGTTGCTTTAAACTTTTTAATTATAAATCTTTCTTTATTTACCCATAAAATTGTGTTGCTCTCATTCTTAATTTTTGATGTGTTGATTTTGAGGTATTTGATGAGAGCTTATGTATTAAGCAAAATTAGTGTAATTGATATTATTTCTTAGTGAGATTGATTATTGTAAAGGTTTATATGTGAGACTTGGAAATATATTGTAGGCGTTTTAATGTAAGCCTTGAGAAAACATTAGGATTTGGTTCTTGGATTGAAGAATTAGGTTTGTAATCTTAAGATTGATTAGTAAAAATTCAAGTAAGTTACTTAAGTAAATGGATATAGGTATTTGTTGACCAAACCATTATAAATTTCTTGTATTCTATTTTTAATTCTTTCTAGTTCTTAATTAATTTACGTGTTGCTTATTTTGGATTTCACTATATATTTAATAAGTATGAATAATAATAATGATTTAGTAATGTTCCTTTTTCAAATAATCGTCATTTTTCTTTCTTTTTTTATTTTAATTTACTTTTTTAATATTATTTTTTTCTTTTTTCTAATAAATATTTTACCTTTTTTATTCTTCCAACAGTTTTAATTATGTATATATACAAATTTCAAATAAAAAATAATATATTTTACTTTATCTCTCTTAAACAATTTTAATTACTTCTATGTATGAAAATTTAAAAAGATAAATAGGAATATAATTATTAAATTATTTTATTAAATAATAAAAATATTATATCATTTAAATATAAAAATTGATTGAAATAATCATTATAAATTTTTATATAAATAATAAAAAATTATAAATATATATTATTAAAATGAAAAATCATAATATATTATATAAGTTACATCGATATTAATTTGAATATTTAATTTATTTTCAATTATAAATTAAAAAAATTTAATATTAATTTTACATGACATGACATGATCATACTAATTATTGTTAAAAGTATTAATTAAAATTATATTATTCCATATATTTAGGTTAAATGGATCATTTTAGCTTTAGATTAATATATAAAAATATGTTTACATAAAAGATTTTTAAAATAATAATAATATTATTAACTTTCTATTTATTTTTTATAATATCAAAACTTTTTATTGATATATTAACTTTTTAATTATTTATTTAACATTTTATTGATATATATTCACACTCAAACATTTACAATCAATTACAATATAATGCCCAAGCATTAATCACACACCAATTCAAAATTACAAAACCCAATACTTAGGTTGTGATAATACAATACAATGAGAGTTTACAACATAAGATTAAGAATACAATAACTAAACTTACTTGCAAATAAAGTTCACAGCTCAAAGGAAGCTTTGCACAAAGAATATAGCTGTTAGAAATTGAATAGAAAGTGTAAGTTATTAAAAAAGATCCATTAGAAAGGGTTTAAAACCTTTCTGGAAAGTTATGCATAACCGTATGGATTCCCGTACGCCTGTACCAATTTAAAAACACACATTCAAACACTAAGCAAAAGTTTGGTCCGGTCGTACCACACATTGGTACGCCTATACCTATTCAAAATACTGATGCATAAATTTTCCTGAGAGCAACGATACAACTAGGGGTGTAAATGAGTGGAATCGAGCTGGGTATTTAAGAGTTCAAGCTCGGCTCGTGAGTTTTTGGACAGGCTCGAGCTTGGCTCAAGCTCGAAATTTTTGTAAATGTTGGAGCTCGAGCTCGAATTTTTTAAGTTCGAGTTCGACTCGAGTTCGGTTTGGTATCAGCTCATTCATATAATCGATTAAGGCTCGAAGAAAGCTCGAAACTAGGCTCGTAATAAAACTCAAAAATAGGCTCATGATTAAGCTAGAAAACAGGCTCATGATTAAGCTTGAAAACAGGCTTGTAATTAAGCTCGTAATCAAGCTCGATTCGAGCTTGAAAAACAAATTAAATAGAAACATTCAAACATAAAACTTATTAAAATGACATAATATTTCTAAAAACATTCAAATATGAAAATCCGATCTACAAACAGTCAAACATTAAAATGCAAGCTACAAATATCCATAAGTCATACTTAAAACAATTCACAAAGTCAAATAAATAATGAACACCAAATTTTTTTGTTGCACTATCAAGGTATGACGAACTCTTTGATCTCTCTTCATTGGCCTACAATACAACAATAACAAGCATAATGAGAATAAGTTAAATAAAATATGAATATAATAATTAAAAATAGTTTTTAAAAAATAAGTTACCTTCTTCTTCCTTTTAATCCCATAGAATGCACGTAACCAATCTTCACTACATAATAAAACTTGAACTGTAGATGCTCGTAATGATGCTCGATATGAATCAATAACTCGACCTCCAGCACTAAAAGCGGATTCTGAAGCTACAGTTGTGATTGGGATTGATAATATATTGTCACACCCAGCCCATACCCAGGCAGACATGCTCCCACGACACAGACAGCGACCCCCAAGAAGAGACCAGTACCTGTGACGTCAGGGATACCTCGTGAAGTCATCGTATGGGGACATGCTCTAGCCTAATGGTGGTTGTGCTACGGAAATGACGTGATGTACATTCATTACC
>CANYBF012200241.1:0-20980 GCA_948192965.1 Dalechampia spathulata
CCCTTGAAATGTAATGCTGACCGATCTAACAAAACTCACCAAGAAACTTTTAGGAAGGCCAATACCCAAGAGTGTAGTGGCTAAAGAAACAAACGCGATAAGTTGCAGAAACAAATGGTATTGGCCTCCAAGGCCATGGTGATCAGTTGAATGTAGACCGAAAAGCAAGAGTTCTTGACAAAAGGCTGTTGCTGCAACAAGCTGTGTCAGACCAAGCCTTATATTATCATGAGCCTTAAGATGCTTATCAAGAACTATAATCAAGTTCATTTAGTACTACCGGTAACTACGAGTGAGGGACTCTTCCATGAGTCATAGCAATCGGCTCTTCACTACGCTCATCCAAATGGAAGTTGGTGGTTGCAACCATGGCATCTAACTTGGGTCCAATTGCTTCGAGTTTATGAGCCATTTTAAGACCATAAGCATGACTTTTGATCCTCAACTCGAGGAACCAGAACTCAAGAATCGGAACATAGGATTTAAGACATGGAACACTATCATCATGTTTTAACCTCTGTATAAGCCATCTGCTTGACACTTAGCAAAATTATAGGATATTAACCTCTCTGCCCCTTCCTCTCCCTCTCCCTCCGAACACCGAGGAAAATTATATACATTACAAAAAAAAGCCGTTACTTTTTTGAAAAAAATGATAGTAATAATTCATTAGCTATTGGACAAAATTCATCTTCTATTGGACTAGTGAGATGGTATCTTCTACCGTTGTTAGTCTGTACAAAAGAATCAACGTTTATTTATCCTCTCTTTGCCTGCAAAAGCTATCATCTATGCGTTAAAATGGCATACCAAATTCAAAGGGAAAAAAAAACACGAAAAAGTAAGGCAATTGAAGTGATATCTTTAATAATGAATCTCACCGAATATACTAGATTTTAACGGGAATCGAAGAGATGATCCTGCCACTTTTAGCTCCCTAAGTTGCTTCCTTTTGCTTGGGTTTTCGATTTTTGAAATAGCACTGCTGCTACTCTCTCCTCTCAAAGCTTCAGGTCCTTTCTTTACCCTTTCATGATAAACAGCTGGTGGGGCCAGTCTCAACTGTGGCATATTTTCTATCTGGACTAATTTCTGCTCTTTCTGAAGATTCCTCAACATCTCAAACTGCATCATCCCAACTTCAGTTTTATTAATCAACAACAGAATTGTTTTTATTTTTTTTCAAACAGATCATAACAGGGATTAAAATCTTTCCATCGGAATTTTCTAGTGTTTAATTAATCAGAAATTAGAAAATAGAGGATGAATAAAAGGAGACTTCAGGATAGAGCGATCCTATCTCCCACAACAGGGTTAGGAGTTTGGAATTCCTAATATTTGATTACGTGTCTTGCAGTCAACGTCAGCTTCATTCCATGACCTCATAGAAATACGATATATTAGCATTAACGAGTACAGTAATAACTTACCCGCGATATTTGCTGAATCCCATATGAATTGTCATAGGAATCTTCATACGGATGTAAAATGCCAGTTCCTTGTGCTCGTTTGTGTTTGGAGGACACCTTATTCGCTAAACCATTCTCAACAAGGACTGATTTACTTCTAGGCCTCTGAGCATTCTTCTTGGGCATACAAACAGGACATCCAGACAAAGAACCCTTACTCAATGATCCGTTCTCGAGCAATTCACACTGAAGATGAGTAGCATGACCGCAATTGAAAACTCGAACTTGGAAACTAGGGGAACCCTTTGTGAGAAGGCAGTTACATATACAACATAAAAGACTCCGTGGGGCATACCCGTGAGATGCCCCTTTCTTAAGCAAACTCATGGTATAGAATGTATCATCCTCTATCAAGGACTTCGCAGTATCCTAAAACATTGAAATGAACAATTATAATCGACAATTCTGATTTATAATACAAAAAAAGAAAAAAAGAAAAAACTTGACCGAGTATATACAGCATCATAAGGACTTACCAAAATTCTCCTCTCAAAGCCATATGTTCCCAGCATCCCCAATATGGTGAGTTTAAAATCACCAAATTCTTGGCTCCCATTATCAGAGAGAAGTTTTGACATGATAGTTGGAAGGCGAACATATCCTATCATTCCTTCAACAATCTCTCTGATGAAATGAGAGAACAACTTCCTTAACATACGAGCATTTTTGTGGGACTTGGAGATTTTCCACTTGATTATGGCCTCCTCCTCATCCTCCTGTTCACGTGAAGTTTCAAGCAGCACTCCAGCATGATCATCTCTTCTCAATACCATTTTATCAGTAAATGAATCCATCAAAGGTGCACAAAACCTGCATCGGGGTTAAGGATTGTCAACATCGAAAGGAAAGTCAATTATTGTCGGTTAGACATGACCTAGTATTTGCTAGAAAAGAAAAATAAGAAGACCTCAATGTAGGAAGGGGAGGGGGAGGGGGGGATGATAGCAAAGCATTTCAAACAAAATTTCACATGCAAGAAATTGAATCAGTAAACCATATTGAACTTACGAGTCAAGTAATCTAAACCAGAGTGTTTCGGACTCCTCAGGTTGCAAGCGAGGGGTGTTCCGCCGACACAATCCAATGCAGGCATTCAATATGCTGTGTATGTCATCAACCTGAGAAAGTGCAAAATTGCATAACTTGTCCAAGAACACTATTATCCGCAACGGGTAATCAAAGGCAAGAAGATAAAGGAAAGAAGAACCGTGGATGTAATTCATATTTGCTGACCTCCTTTAATTTTAAAACACTGCTGTAATGATTGGTACCAAGAGAGCTACTCAAAGATGTAGAAATCACACTCTCCGCAGCTATATCAAGGTTGGCAAATTTATCATTGAGCTGAGCAAGTGTGAGCAAAAGAGCACTTCCTACATCACCAACTCTTTCTAGTAAAAAAGCAGCAGCATCTGTGATCTCGTACTCCTGACATAGGCGTAAACAGTGTTCTACCCGGTAGCTATCAAAAGTCTCCAGGAATTTGAGAACTGAATCACGCTCATACTTACATAATAACTGCAAAAATACAATGAAAAATGGTAAGAATCTCCATGTTAGATGGTAGACCAAAGTCTCAATGTAACTAGGAATCTGTACAAGAAATACAGTGAAAAGGTAAATAGTTTGCACATGCAATAGCTAAATTTAGCCCTGTGAAAAGCAGAAGCCCAAATCTTAAACTAAAGATGAACTTTTTTCTTTTTCACCCAAGGAACATTTCAGCTTATCATTTGCATGATGCACGTAAATTTTTTGGGAGAATCGAAATGGGGAGATAGGATTTGAAGGAGGCCACTTGATGAACTGTCACTAAAATAACAGTGATAACAAGTGACCATGATTCAAGCACTCACCTCCATATACAGCTCTATCATATCATCATTTACATTGACAGGATTATTCCGTATGAACTTCGGAAAACCAGAAATTCTCTCTAAGTAAGATTCAAGTCCTTTCAACTGATCTTCCACTCTTCCATTCAAATCATCAACATCATCATCCTTTTTCAAACAAGAAAAATCGAGGTTTCCAGATAAGTGAACCTCAATAATTGTCTTCAGATAGAGATAAAGGCTTTGTTGATGAGACTGTAGTTGAGAGAGAATGCGTGGACCATCATTGTGAAAATGATCTGTGATCAGCAAGAACGTTCCCTCTCTATAGAAGATGAAAAAATTGATTAAAGGAGAGAAACAAGGACGTTACTAGTGAGACTTCATACATACCATATGTGGTATCATGAATTCCAAAATCCAGCAGGATAAGGACAGATCTTAGTCAGTAAAGTTTACCTGCTTAAGACAATCAACTCTGGAATCCTAGACATGATAGCTGATCTAAAAGCACTGCACTCATTGTCACTGAGCTGCCTTAATGTATTGTGGATATAGGAGAAAGTATGAATAGGTTCATGCACATCTTTCATATAGCAATCCAGTGCTGCAAGGTACTGCTTTCTGATGGTATGAATAAAGCCACAAACCTGAAAACCAAGTTAAAATCAACAGTATGAAGGCATCAGAGGATATATGAGAGGGTGTTTTTCTAAAAACAATATCTCAAATTTGCATACAAATATATACCTGGTGAAATTGAGCTTTTTCACATAGCTGCAATACATGAGACGAGTTCCAGTCAGTCTCAGGCACCACTTCCAGAAGCGCAAGCACCTGCTTTTCCCTCCTCTTTGAAGATTTGATACCATGGGCAGGAATACTTGTAGAAAAATTCCTTTCTGAGGTCAAGTATTCTACAATCTGACTCAATACACTGCCTGAAACGCAAGCTTTTCTACAAGCAACATGGTATGCAACGAATTCACACAGGTTCCCCACATCTTTCTTTGAAGGCCATGCTTCTATTGATCCACTCTCATCAGCATTAGCAGATTCAGCTGTCTGGGATGTATGTTTTCCAATGATTTGAGTAAGAACATCTATGGTATTTTGAACCAATAAATTTTGCTTTTTATTCTCTATGTTTTCTTCCTCAGCCTCAATATTTACAGTGGCGATATCATTTGAAGAGGAGTCAGGCTTTGGATTGTCATCATCTTGAAATGCCAACCTCAGAACATCTAAAGTAGCTTCAGTATCCAACTCTAAGAGATGGTACAGATTCAAGTAAGTTTGCCTTGCCGATAGATTCGGATCTACTACTGAATTTAGGGCACTAGAATTCTCCAGTAGAAACTGAACTAGTTCTGTCTTCAGAGATGGCAAACGGTGAAGAGGAAGAGCTCCCTGTCCTGCAAATACAATCCTTTTCGAGTTACAGATCAAAAGATATTATAAACAGAAATTCACGTTCAATGCCAATGCATATTCCAGCACAACAGATCAGTCAAGGGAGTGACAATCAAGGAGTTACATAAACCAACTCATTTACATCCTTAATATAGCTGTTTATGTTGATTACAGCAGGGTCAAAACAAGTTTTGAACTTTGTGATTTGCAAAGCAGCATGGTTATCAACAAAAGGAAAGAAAGGATAATCACAGGCACCCCATTTCTGGCCATTTGCAAAGTAGCATGGTTACCAACATCATCTTAGAACCATAAAAGGTTCTGTACCAGCAGTTAAATTAAATCAAGACACCAATAACTGAAAACCGTACCTGGTGGAAAGGCAAGACCAGAAAAGCAATACTTCAAATAAACAAGCATCCTGTACCTGCTAACAAGAACAGTTAAAAGGTGACAACTGTGATTTATTACTAGATAAAATAAAGCAAACAGCATGCAATAAAATTTTAACAACAATTATAGATAAAATTAATAACCAACTATAACATTGGGAGTTAGGGAAGCATTACACAGCAGACAAACAAGAAAGTAGCATGTACAAATCCAAATGCTTTTCCATTAATATTCACAATCTCATTAAGTTGAAATTACTGAAGAACCCTGCAGGACTCTTCTGCTGAAACATTCCAAGCCCATAAGAACAAATAGGCAAATAAGAAGAAACTCACGTGGCAAGTTCAACTAAGCTATTAATTTTTTTAAAGAACAGGCTTCTGTTATAGAAGATATAGCTCTGTCCTTTCATTAGCACTCTTCTCCCAAGGCATGATCTCCTTAATAGCATTGCACAAACAAGCAGGCGGATATGGTTTATGTAATAAAATCATAATGCAAATCTGTACTTCCACCTCATATCTCATTTCCATTCAAAAAGCTATAATCTTCTACAAATAAATTTTCTACATATACAGAAACATGGAAAGACCCACTCACCATAATTTGAAAAAGAAAAGCATGAGTTCATATTTAAAAGGAAAAGATACCATTTTCGCATGATAGAAAATATTAGGAAAAGCACATATTGTTGAAAAAGGTCATTTCATGAAACTAAAAGAGTGACACATGTCAACATCAATTACCCAACGGAAGCAGCACTCTCACTATGACTGTTCCGTGAAGCAATCAACAACTCCTCCAAAGGTGCTCTGTAATCATCTAATCCTTTGTTGAACAGATACACTAGTGCTCCATATAATCCATTCTCGCGGCACAGCCTGACAACCTAAAAGACAAATTAGAGTTGGCATTTATAATTTTCGATGGATAAATAATAACTGCCCCATCAGTTGAGAAAGGAAACAAAACCTGATTGAAATCCAAGGAAGAAATGTCCATGTGAAGAACACATTGTTCAACTCGCTGCAACCACCCTTTGCTGCTATAGTGCTCCACTAGCGCTTGCATAATCTTAAAACAATAGAGAAGCAGGAGAATGAAGATAAGAGAAAAGACAAGAAGTAATTCATTAGTTAACTACAGATTTTTTTTTTCAGTACTTTTACATTGGAACAATCAACTATAGTAAAAAATTAAGCCTTAAGAAATACCTCAGGAGGTAGTGATCCAAGCATATCCCTTAATATGTATGGCTCCAGAAGCTCCAAAAATGTATCTGGAAAACATGGGAGAAGACAAAATAACAATCCACCCCAAGGGAATAATCGTGTAGCATCAAAAAATGTGGAATGCATACACTTAATATATAGAATTGAATCAGCACAAAATTGAAAAAAGAAGGAAAGACTGGTTCCACAAGATCACAATATATAGTCTTTCGATCATCAACCGCCAATATGTTCTATCACCATAGTCAGCACAGAATGTTGAAACATCCCAGTATGATCATTTGAACTTTAATCTGCACACGGATATCAACTTAAGATGACCTATAAGAGGATTGGGATGTACCTCTGTGCTGAACACCCACAAATTTGGAGAAGATGTCATCAAAAAGGATGTCAGTCCGATGTATATGGACGCAGAATTCTACTGCAACACCGCCAACGCGAGTGAACTGTTCTTTTATTTCAGCTTGTGCAGAGCTGCTTCCAGTCTTTGAGTCATCTTGTCGTTCTACTTTTCCAATTTGGTTGCAAAAAGCCACCGAAATATAAGAAAATACTTCATCTACATATGACAATAGCAACTCTACAAGATAGGGCATTATCGCTTCTTGTACGGCATTCACAGACTTTGGAAGGTCAATTACTCCATGAGCTTGACCATCATAAAGGGTCATTCCCATGTTCAAGGCACCCATCCAGTCACCTGCTCTCCGCAAAACCTGAATTCGTTCCTTCCATGGGAGAAGCCGGGAAATAACAAGATGCATAGGTCCAAGTATGTATATAGAAGCACCTCTGACAGCCACAGAATTGTGATAGGCTTTTTCAGGATTGCCATAGATATTTAAGAAGTGAGTATGATACACTATGAGATCATCTCCTCCAGAACCATCAACAGCAAAGCTAGTCTGGTGAATGACAGTACCATCCTTTGCAAACAAATAAAGCTGTCCTGTCAATGTGAGAACCACCAGAATCTGGCCAAGTTTAAACCATCATTAGCCTCAATTTGCAAAGGAAAGAACTCATGTACAAGAATAACACAAGATATAACTACACAGACCCTGAAACCAGGAGTAATTGTATCTAAGTTTTGTAGGACACTTAGCAGTACAAAAATGAAAACATACATGAGCATCCAACCATGCGACACCTATCGCTGCGCTGTCAAGAGACCATGTTCCATATACTTTAAGCTTTGATTTTACCAACTTAGCAACTTGAACTTTCCGGTCCCAAGCAAGTGCAAGCAACGAGACTCGCTCTTCTACGTCTGCAGCACTATTATCTGCAGAAGATTCTTTTTCAGTTAACTGCCTACTTTAAATCAAGAAATTCAGTCACCACCTACCAGATGCTGAGCTGCGTGATTGTGAAGTACATTTCCATGCTGTGTAAGGCATGGAACCCTCCCGAACACCTTCTGGCTTTGAAAGTTGTGCATAAACTTCCAAACTAGGAGAGAGTCTGACCTGTAAGAATAAGATTGCAAGCTCATACAATGAAACAAATGTACCAACAGAAGCAAGCATCAATAAATTCACAACGCAAAAGGTGCATGGAACTTTTGCAATTGTCCCAGGACTTCATACCACCAAAGCAGTTTGATGGGTGACGAATATGACCACACCTTCTTCAACTGGAGAAGAACCTTCATTGAATAGTTTCCACCCTGCGTCACCCCCAACTACACCTCCCATCATGTTACTAATACTGCTGGATGAAAGGGAAGCATTTCCCTGTGGTGATGGCAAAACACCTCCAGAGTAATCATCAAAAATAAGGGGTGAAGCTGATAGTATGATGCCCGTTCTTTGTCCATCAAGAAGGCACTATTAGAATCCATTAACAATAAGTCATTTAAGCAGCAAAAGTTAGTTCCAGAAATGGGCATGCATAAATGTAGAAAAACGGGATACCTGTGTTTTGATGGTAAATCTGTTGAGCAAGGGAACCACTGAGAAAGAATGTAAAAAAGCATGACCTTTACTGTCACCAGTAACTGCTTTAAACTGACGAGTAACTTGAGAATCCTGGCCTAGGAATAGTGCATGTACCACTGGTGCCGTATGCTCTCCCGTTATAACTTTTGCCGCTGATGCCTTCTGGACATCCCAAACAGTAATATGACCATCACCATAACCAGCCAAGAGCAGGTCCCCTTGCTGATTGAAGCACATGGAAGTGACTGGAGCATAAGATCTGTCCCCTACCAAACCAAGCATAAGCATCTGAATAGGCATAGTACAAATCAGTAAGTAATGTTGGCTGCCTTTACAATGAAAATTCCATCTAGATAAAGAACCTCGACACAGTAATGATTGTCACGCTGACACTATTAACTACAGAAGGCAATCATGGAGTAACTAAATTTTTAAAAAATGTGATATTAATTTCCTCCGTGGTTATGTTTTTCAGTAGTGTGATCCTGCACTAAGTATATTTGTCAGAAATTCATAAACTTAATCCTAAAACTACCATGATTGACATTTTTTGGAAAGGAAGCCAGGTGTGATTTACACTTAAACCCGTTTCTTGAAGAATTCTCAATCCATACGTATTTGTTTAGAATTTATAAGCACAAAACAAATGCAAAAAGAAAAGTAAAAAAGCACGTTAAAGCCACAAACAAAGAGATGGGGCAAGTGAATGAACTGAAGCAACCTTCGAATCCATATTATCACCATTATAAGGAGAATATCTACTTGGGACAACAGCAATGACACCTTTCGCCGTTCCCACTGCAATGTAGTTGAGATGAACGGCTAGGACTTGTGGTGATCCATGATCTCGCCGAAATGCTTGAGACATAATGGTTCGTGTAATTGAATTGTTAGCATCAATATCAAAGTAACCCAAAGTAGTAGACCCTCTTCGAACACCCTCAAGTTTCATTGGCTGAGCAGCAGCCCCTTCTTCCAAATGCACGCCAGTAGAAGCTTGTTTCTTCTCAAGCTCTTCAGCCAATTCAAGCGGCTTCATAGCAGGCTTGACCTTTTTTTCAGCATTTTTAACCATCCTATCACTCTCCAACTGCTCAATTCTCTCCTCTACAAGTTTTGAAATGTCGATTAAAGAACTTGTATCATCATCACCACCAGTATTAACAAGGTCTGGCTCATCATCTTTACCCTTCTCCGAACTGATTCCGTCTTCCAATGGCTCCATTGCTGGTTGCACCTCATTACTTTCACAATAACCATCCTCAGAATAGTCCCGATTATCAATTTTGCAAGAATCATTCACGTCCAAGAACTTGGAATCATCATTTCTATCACCGGAATTCGAAATTGACTCGCCCTTCAATTCTAATTTAAATTCAGAATTTGAAATTGATGAAGTGTTAATTAACAAATGCTGATCTTCAGCGTTTGTGATCCTTAATTCCTTATCGTTTAGCGGAGCTTCTGCTTCCACTTCACCTCCCAAATCTTTACTACTACTAGCAAAATCCTCGCTAGTATTTTCCCGATTCACGTCACTTTGGGGAACTTCGGTATCTAAAGCAGATTGAAAGTCATCGGTTTCGGCTAATTTGTCATCAGACTGCATGGCAACAAGTCCCACCGAGTCTCCATTAGATGAATTTGAAACAATCTCAAGATCATCTCCGGCATCCATAACCTTCTGGAGACTAACCGCCCGTCGCGATTTGATAGCAGCTGCGTGAGGTGTTGGGACAGATCTCGATGCAGCAGCAGCAGCAGCTAGAGCAGCACCTGGCTTCGCATTCGATTTGACACCACCGAAAAGAGACGGTAACGGCCTTGAAGAAGATGAGGAAGAAGAATAAGGAGGTCTCCATAGAGGATCAGGTAAAACCACGCCCGACTTAGCTCGAGAGACGGAAGTAGGTCGTGTTTGGTCAAACTTGTCAGTGAGAAGTTGGGAGTGATCGGAGTGAGAGCGATTGAGGGAGTCTGAAGAGGCTTGAGAAAGAGCATCGTTTCGCTGACGGGACAATGGAGAGGAGGGGGGAGAGGGTGAGGGAGAGGAAGAATCAGAAGTGTTGAGAATTTCGTCGAGCGTACGATGAGGAACGGCGGTGGATTGGGAGTCGGAATCGGAATCGGAGTGCAAGCTGAGGAAGGAGTCGAGGTCGAGTTGCGGGGGAAATTTCTGAGCCATTCGGTGATCAATAGAAGACGAAGAGTTGCTTCATGGTAAATTGATCAGCGTGAATCGGTGCGTTCGATGAAGCAAAGGAAGAAACGTTTGAAAGTCGTGGGCGACAGAATGAGCTCTGGGTTGCTTGTTGTCAGCTAGCAAGAACAGACTCCCTTGTTCAATTATTGTGTTTAATTTAATTTCAGCGTGTAATATACGCTTGGATTTTGTGCCAAATATCTGTTTTCAAAGGAGGAATGCTTCATATCATCAGATCAAGCTCGAATGGCCAATAATGGAAGGGGGATGTATGATTGATAGGAGAAGTAAACAGGTTCTGGCAATATGAAGAGGAAACACATGGTCATCCATTTCACGATGAACAGAACCGCCTTCTGCTGCTCATGTCATGTATGAGTCAGCCTCCATCCCAACATTATTACCTAAAACCACCAACCATCCTTATATATGTACGTCTTATGTATTTATTTTAAATTCTCTATGTTTTCCCCTTTATAAATAATAAATTAATATTTATCATCCCATCTCTATTTTCATACTATGTATTAGAGCTTAGAGCTTTATCCCAATTTGATTTTCATATTTATTAAATCAAAATAGTAATAATAATAATAACAGTAATCTAAAACTATATATATATATATTAATGGCATTTACAAGACAAGAACAAATGAAAGCAAACATCATGGAAAACCTCCAGAATCATCCCATGATAATCTTGAGAGTTGATTGACATGTAATAGTTCAAGAGACTGCGAAGTTGCTTCGGCTCTTCTAACCTGTTTGCCATTATCATTTCCACCATTGATTCTCTAAAATCTTCTCTTGGATTATTAGAACTCTTCTCCATTGCTACCATTACTACATACTTGACGTCTCCACTATCGCTTTTTATAACCCTTCTTCTCCTCCTCCTCCTTATTCTCATCTCTTCACGATCATCATCATCATCATCCTGCTGTTGCCTTTGTTTGATCATTTGGTCGAGCCTTTCTTGAACCATGGCATGAGCTAGGCTAGAAATGGACGCGTAGCGATGATTGGAAGATGAAGTTTCAGCTTCTTCTTCAGAAGAAGAGACACTGAGCCTTCTGCAACTGCTACAGCACAAGGCCTTGCACTGGAGCTTCTGCCTCCTCATATCGCTCTCTCTCAACTATGATATCAAGATGGAATTCACTGGAAGCAAAATTATTATTATGTATGAGAGATTAATGAAAAAGAAAAAAAGAAAAGATTCATGATTCATGCACAATTGGCAAGTGGGGTCATTCTGACTATCATTATGTCTCGTGTTTAAGAGAATAATCATCCAACTCTCCCTATAAAATTGGAGTAATTCTCTGTAAAAATCTCATTATTTATAGTTGATTTGCGAAAAGCTTTAACCATGGTGTTAAAGAATGGAAGGAGACATTGTTGTAATAATAATTAGTGGGATGGGGCAGTGCTGGGTGGAATTAATTTTTGCAAAGCATACATATGATTATGATTAATATGGAAAGTATAGGAGGGTCCTAAAGCATTCATCGATGTTCCTGAAGCATTCATCCATGAACACCATATTAATTAACTAATATATATTACTAATCTAAGAAAGAAAAGCACAAAAGCTGATTAGTTGGTGTCACATGCCTAACTAGTGGGAATATCTGTAAGTTGTAGCTGAACTAGTATTATCATGTTTCCTCAAGTATTTCTTTCTTACATTAAAACATTAGATAACCCCTCTTGTTTTTTCTTTTTCCATTTGTTTTTTGTATATGATATATATTTATTACTATTTCACAGCATGTTGCTTATTGGATTAATAAATTCAGCATGCAATGGTGACCAGACTCCTTCACTGATGTGTGGTGGTGAGAGCTCATGCTGCCATTTCCACCACCGTCCCGCATCATCAAATTAAGACCCATAAGACATCATTCTATACCTAGCCCATTTAGATTTCATCATATCTTCATCCAAATAATACATATATAGACATACATATGGGTGTTAAGTATATTAAGATTGCAGGCCAATACGATGGATGTAGTTATAGCCCTAGGAGTAGGTATGGTGGGAAGCTTGTTAATTATATGAAAACCAGCATGCATATAGGCTTCAGCAATGCACTTTCTGAATCGACCCGTCCTATGGGCCATCTTGGATTCATCATCGACACTTTGAAATGCGGTTTCCTGTATGTATGCGCTAAAAGAGAAAAGAAGAGGGAAAGGAAAAGAAAGGAGGAGGAGGCAGTAATGATGCAATGCTTCTGCTTACACTTCCACAATCAAATACCATAGGGGCATGCGTTTCTCCCCAACTCTATTATGTCAAAAAAGTTAAATAATTTCCCATGCCTATATTATTTTTCTGCCATTTCTCACTTATGTCCCCACATCGGGACATGCACGAGTATTTTTGTGGTCATCATGTCCGTAACCAGCACAAGTCTTTTCATATACATTTACAGAATTTTCTCGGATGTTTTGCCTCAGTAGCCATGCATGGTATAATTAGAAATGAATCTTGGAAGTAGGTTGGTTTTAACCCATTTTCACAGTCAACAGCCAAATATCTTGGAAGGACACCCTCCATAACACCTTTTCTCAGTTCAATCAATCAATCTTTCACTCCCCATGAAAAAGATTCTACATATTATTTCTTAATTTTAAAAGAAGAAATAGATGACTAGTAAAGTAGTTGAGCATAAACATATGTTGGGAGCGAGAAACATGGGATTATCCATTTATTTAAAATTATTTGGTGCAATTATAAGAGTTTAGATGAGCTTGCTTTCACACTTTCAACAACTCAATTTCTTCCTTCCTTACACCTCTTCAGACATAATTCATGATCTTGTTAGCTGTCAGTATCAGGAAATTCGATTACTTTAATGTAATCAAACAGTTAAATAAGAGACAGTTAATGTCTTTAAATCTGCCACTTTCTGTGGTTGCCTGGAGTTTCGTTTCTCTTCCCATATTCTTCCCCTTTAATCATTCTTGCAGTAATAATTTATTTTTCTGATCCATGGAACAAGAATAACTGAAACTGTTACGACAGAACAAAAGGGTATTCTTGTCATTTCCAGCCTTTGTACAGAATTTTTGTTTTCTTTCAAGGTAGATTACAACAAGACTAGTCTCTCCTCCTCCTCCTCTTCTTCCTCGGACACAGACAGAGGCCTGTAGATTGCCTTATAGGATTCTATTTTGCCATACCCAATTTCTGTTTCTGGATTTCTACTTCATTTATGTTCTTACCAACTCAAATTTCTTTCTGGGTTTTTCTCTTTTCTTCTAAAGATTCCAGCTTCCTTCATTAAAATTGACCCAGAAATGGCCTGATGCAAATTTCATGAAAGATCAAGAAAGAATAATATATTTGTGGATGAGGGTTTTGTTTTGCAAGATCCATTGTCCTTCTTTCATTTGTTTCTGTAAGCCATCTCCTAGTTTGTTATATACATCAGGACCTTTAAAGTTGGAAAACAGTCCTCATGTACCTTCTTCAACAGCTGCTACTGAAACAGTTGCTACTGCTGAATCCATTAATGTAGTCGAAGAAGAAACTGTAGATGTAGTTGTGAATGGTCAGCAATCAACAAAAGGACTTAAAAGTAGTCTTAAAAAGTCGTGTTTGTTGGATTCAAATCAAGCTGAGAAGAAGAGAGTGCAATGGATGGATTTATTGGGAAAAGAACTTGTTCAGATGAGGGAATTCGAATCCAGGTTGGTCGGTTTCTTTTCTTTTTGTATTTCCTTTTCGAGTAAATTTGTTTAGATTTGTGTGGGGCAGATTCTTGTATGGATTTTTGCAACTTGAAATTGAGATTGTAGAGAGAAAAAGGCTACATTAAAAAATGGCTAATGTTTTCTACAAGTCAATGTTATGTTCTTGCGGTAATATGTTTCTCTTGTTGCCCAGATATTACTCCATAGAACTCGATCCTGAAAATTTCGAATAAGTTTTAGATCATGAACGGAGAGCTTCTGGTAGATCGGGTATAGATTTGGTGTTAATTTCTACGAGTCTTTCTGGGTCAAATTCTTGTTAAAACGTTCATCAACACTTGAAGTGAATCGACTTGAAATCGAATTCGTGGTGGTCGGATGGATGAAAGGGCAGGCATGTCTTCACATGGTGGAAATACCAAACTTGATAACTGCGTCTAGAAGTAGAAATAGTCATTGTTTGATGAATTCTCAAAAATATTTCTTACAAATTTCTTTGCCCGTAGAGTTCAAATCAACAGTAGGTTGTGATGGAATCAAGGAATGCATGATATCGATCCATTGCGATAGATACTGAAATTAAAACAACTCCTTTTCTTTTCTTTTCGATGGTTGCATGAATTCATGTAAACTAATTTCTGAACAATACCATTGTTCCTCTTTTGTGGTTTGATAGTGAAACAGATGAATCTGACAGTGAAGATCAGGGCAATAGGGGCTGTTCCTGTATAATTCTTTGAGGTTGTTCAATTAGAAGTCCATACCACAAGTTCCTGCATTGACTGCCGCAAATCAGATTTCACAGCTGAAAAGGAATTTACGGCCACACGAGCTGCATTGGAATCAGACTTGGGTTTGATTGGATCATTTCCTTTGATTCTGGGGCATCCTGCCTGGGAAATCAAGTCGTATTTAGGAGATCGATTCAACTTGTAGTTAGTGTTTCTGTCTGGAAAATGTCAAGCCAATGCTTGTTAATTATATGGAATATCTATTAAGTGATTTTCTGAGGGAACTTGTTAGATTCCTGGTGGTCCAACTGCCAGTCAGAATACTGTTATGGCATGTAAGCATATTCTTACAATCTCCATTTCAAATGACAAATGTTATTATGCAGCTTTGAAACTTGTTTGTGAAGCAGCAGCTCTTGATTTTAAACTCATGGAATGTATTGGTTTCTACATGAAAAATAGCTAATGAACATTAATTTCTGTTTGTCTAATAATCTGACAACCAAAAAAAGCCAAATAACTGCCGCCGACATTACTATATCCGGCAGTGGGACGGATCACTCTTTATTTAGCTCTCTGCACAGGTTCATTTACTTTCAACCCAAGCAACTCCGCTGACTATCTCAATTTGATGATTTTCTTCTTCTTCGCCGTCTTCTTCTTCCTTCATTAATCTTCTTTTCCTGGAAACCCTATTCCTCGCATTCTTCTTCTCCTAGAAACAAATGACTGCCCTTCAGAAATCATCCTGTGCTTCATTTTCTTTTTCTCCAAGGAAATCCAAACGTGATCCTAACCGATTAGCTGTGATCAAAAGACGCAATGCCTATAGGAAGAATTTGTTTCGTCCTGTCAACATTGCAGTTCCAATGCTTCTCCCAACTTAGAAACCTCGCATGGCGGTTCCTGGAATAGAGATTCGTTGCTTGGAAAAGTGCGTTCGGTTCTGTCGTTTTTTTGAGAAATCAAGAAACCAAGAAGAAACCCATCTTCCCCTTCAAATGGCGTTTAAATCTGCACTCATGGATAGTTCCTCATCTCTCAAGTATGAGAAACAGATTCTTCGCGATCTTGCCTCATGCCCTTGCGTGGTCGGCTGCTATTGAGATGAAATCACCCGTATGCTTGATGGTGCGAGATATATAACTTGTTGTTGGAGTTCTGCGGTGGACTCAGTTTAGAGCGTCAAATCAGGTTATCAACTGGTGGATTATCGGACTCTGATGTTAAATATTATGCAAGGGACATTCTTCAAGGACTCAAATACATCCCTTCACGTGGATACATCCATTGTGATATTAAACCCGCTAGTGTATTGCTTGTCCTTGGCGATGGAGAAATGAGGACAACTTTCGTTGCAAAGCTTGCGGACTTTGGGTTGGCTCAGAATGTGAATACAGAAACTCATTCTTGCTTGAGGGGCACATGCAGCTACATGTCGCTGGAGCTTGTAAAGGATAGGGTAGTCGACTTTGGTGTGGACATATGGGCTTTCGGTTGTTCGGTGGTGGAGATGATGACGGGAAAACCAGCATGGCATTATTCAGAAGCTGAAGATCTTTTTTACGTGATTGGAGAAAGTGATCTATGGTCGAACGTTCCTGAAAATGCAACGGAAGCCGCCAAGGATTTCTTACATCGGTGTTAGTCTCGGAATTGCGCTTTAAGATGGTCTGCTGAGATGTTACTGGAAACATGAGTTGTTATTATTTCACTTGGGCTTTAAATAGATGATGACAAGTTCGTACATTTATGTGGCAAGCTCAAATGAGAAGCAGAGCACAAATTTTTTGCTTTCTTCTTGACAAAAGGACTACATATCAATAGAAAACTACCAACATGAATGATATGTAATTAATTTTTGAACTTGCCCAAAACTAATGACTATGAACAGAATCATTCATATCAGTCTTATGATCAGAAGCAGCAGGCGGTCAAGTGTGTAGTCACCAATTTTGAATCCTGTAATCTATACTGTACAGTTTAACTTGATTTGTCTTCCTTCTTGTTGAAACCGAATAGAGATTTGATGGCGTTGATTGCGTTCTCGTTGATAAATGATTCATCAAACTTTTTAAGGAGAGGCTCAAATTCCTCGGCTGCTCTTATGTTGGCAAGGTCAGGGTCGGTCCGGATTCTCTGTGAATCACAGCGACAGCATTTGATATCATATGTTGTTTAGAATGATGTGAGAAAACGTCCAAGTACTGCAATTTATTACCTTGAAATCTTCAAATTCTGCCTCTAAGGCATCTTCAAGTGCAGACAGCCCAGCTTTTAACTGCAAGGAGTTCCAAATCAAAACAACAAAGGAAGTAGTTGTGGTTCTTCTAGTTAAGGTTATATCCTAGTTACCTGATTAAGCTTAGAATAACAGCAGGCAACATTGTAACTAGCCACTGAAGCTTCAGTTGAGTCTGGTTTTGATCCCAAAACGGATTCAAATTTCTCCAATGCTTCTTCATACTTGCCATTTCTATATCCATTCAAACAAACAACAGCTTTGGTACCATGAATCTTATCCAGAAAACCAAATGAAGGTTCCATATGCAAATGCTGGTGCCAGGTCTTTTCTTACTTGTATAGTATTAGCCCTTCACGAAGATCTTTTTCACGTTGCGCTTTCTGTTCCTTTTTCCTCAAGAAATTTTGCATCTGAAACCATTTCTCTTCATTATTATAGTGCTACTAATTGGAAACATTCCAACAAGCAAATTCAGCTTCACTCACTTGAATTTCCCTCACTCTGTCACTAATCACACCAGAGTTCCTCTCAGCTCTTATGATCTCTTTTTCCGTCATATCTCCTGCATAGTCCGTCTTCCCTGCACAACATAGCCAAGCCAAGCCACATTGATCAAGGTGGTCGGTTTAAAGATCAAATGTACAGTGTTAAGTTACCATATCTCTTTTGCAATTTCATGAGAAGTGGACCAATTCTTTGACGAATGGCGTACATGGTCCTCCCATACTCAGCGGCTGGCCATATCTCTGTCCCAAACACAGCACTGCACTAAGATTCTCGTCAACTACCACTAGGTTATGTGGCCATACCAAAAAGGGTTATTATTGAACTTGCATGGAAATTAAGATTCAATTACAAAAACTCCAAGGAAACCCATAAGATTTATAGCAGAAAAGATTCACCTAGTGGCAATAACTTTATCACCAACGGCGAACATTCCAGTATTATCAGCAGCGCCACCAGGAGCAATAGCATCGATGTAAGTCCCACCATCTCTTCCCTTTGCAAACTTAAGTCCGTAAGGCTGAACTAATTCTACTTCATATTCTTCATGCTGTTGCTCCGCTTCTTCTTGGCTTGCAGATTTTGATGGCTTGGACTCGGTTTCTGATGCTTTAACAATAAAAGCAGAAGACTTTAGCAAGTGGGCATGGGAGCGACTGAGAAACGAGAGGTGATTCTTAAATGAAAAAGGACTGTAAGTTAGAGAGAAGGAAAGAGGTAAGGGGGGTGGATTAGTGGGTGGGAAGGGGGGAGAAGAGTGAAAAGAAGCATAGGTGGGTGATGTTAAAGACATGGCTTGAATAGCTGTTGCCTTGAAATGAAGGGAAAATAACAGTTAAAAGTAGTTGAGCTGATCAAAAAGCGACAGAGGTTTGATTTGCAGAGTAGTAAGGAGGAACGTGGCTTGTTGTTGGCCATCAGAATATCTTTGATTTGACTTTTTTTTTTTTTTATAGAGAAAATACAATTTTGATGACAAGCAAATATTGAAGAGAAATCATCATGAAACAAATAAAAAGGAGTCAGGAAAAGACAATAATGATATGCATTAATAATAATATCCGATCCGACATTTGCAATGAATGAACAAGAAATATACAATTCAAGGAAAATTGCAGGTGGCTTTATAATTTATAAGCTATATAAGTTAAGTTATAAGAAAAAGCCCTTGAAACCTGCAACTATCCAACCAGCATTAAACTTGGAAAGCAAGAAATAGCAGAAAAAGAAACCCCATAATACAAAATAGCCCTTTCCCCCATTTCATTTCATTTACTCAAAAACAACTCTACAGTCTCCACATTCCTTTTTCTCTTTTATTTCTGTGCAGAAGAAACTCCAACAAAACTCATCTACAGTAGACACATGTGGATCCCCAAATGGCTGCCAAAGGAGACTTCAACTCAACCACCCAAAATTTCCCCCTCATATCTGCACCATCCTCATGCCATGGCTTCCTTCTTTTTCTTTTTACTTGTTTCAGCTCGGAGCTTCAAAAACAACCATCCCAAGTTAAACGCTTATAATGAATACGGAGACTATAAATGCTCCAACAGAATGTACATAATGAAAACAAAAGGCTTTCTGTAACCCTACTTGCAAATTACTTCTTCAAGCAGTTACTGGACAGGACTTTCTTCCCGTATGGACTTGTTCGAAGCACATGAACATGGGGTCTTATTGCATCCACCAATGCAGCATGAAGAGCTCCCTGCAAATATTGTGAAGAAGAAGATGAAACGAACCTACAACAACCAAAAAGCCTCATCCTTTATGTTTTGGTTCATGTTCTTCCAGTGACATTATTTCAACAAGTTAAAGACTCTGTATAACATTACGGCAGGAGGATCCTATCAGATTCCAGGGTTTTCTTAATCATATCTACTGTTATAATACTGCAGGCTTTGGTATTTTTTTAAACAGTGCGTTTGAACAATAAATTGTTAACCTTTGATTGCTGCAAAGCTGCTTGAATAACATAATTGCCATAAGGATCCTGCATGACTTGATCCAAGTGAGCATTACTAATCAACTCCCGAATGATTTGAGCTCGGCGTTCCTCACTTGAATATTTGAGGCATTTCTCTACCACGTTACTACTGTATTTCTGCATAGATAAGTCCCCGTAGCTACCCTCCAGCTGATTGAGGATATTCGCTATTGCCCAAGGTAGTCGAAGCTCAAACACAAATTGCACAACATAGTTCCTGCAAGGATGAAATTTAGATTTCAAAGCGCGGATGCCACGGACGAAGTACAATGATCAAGTGAAGTATAGCACGGACAATACTAAGCTGTTCAAGCATATCATCCATTCCAACATGGTGATTCTTATAGTAAGGTAACCATACATGCCAAACATCAACAATCAAAGAATCCTCCCATTTTTAAGTAGCTGGATACGCAATCTTTTAATTCTCGTATTTGCAAGGTTTTATCTGTATCTTAATATCTGATAGTCAGTTGAGCATCCAAACATCTTCCACAAAACAATGAAATGGATCAAAAAGTTTCTGTTGTTGGGAAAAGAGAATAAAGGATGAGGGAACGAGAGATTTGTACCCAAACGGATCTTGGGCAAGAATTAGAGCATTTGACGTGATCTCGGAGATTAAATGGCTTCTTTGCTCGCCATCAGAATGGCTAAGACATTTTTGAAGTACGCAACAGCCATGACGATCAGTTGCAAGTTCAATACAGTTAGCAGTTGCAGCTTCAAAAAGGAACTGCAAAGGAATCATCAACATCATTAAGTGAGTACCACATGCTTTATATACAGTGCAACTTATTTCATAGTTAAACATCAATATCTGCACGGAAGTGCTTGCTGATTGGTACTGAACAAGTCAAGCCATTCATTAAAGCCACTCCAATTTCTATTCCCTAGCAATAACACCAAACAGGCTTTGTAAATTACATATTTTGGGTGGGTATTTCCATTCCTTCCCCTTTCTTGCATGGGACGAATTCATGGTCAATGGCCCTCCTCATTGACAGTGACTCATAGCTGAAGATGGGAGTATTTTCAATCTGATATAACCATTCATATCATCATTTTGATGATGTAGAATAACTAAATTTGTGGACAGTATCTAACAATGAATAAATGATCTCCCTCGTTTCAAACTAAGGAAAATGAGAATAATATTAACATTTCAAATTCAATTTAGCGTCTGAAAATAATACCAAATATTTGCTTCAATTATCCACTAAAGCACTGGCTCATTATGGGGGGGGGGGGGGGGGGGGGGGGGGGGGGGGGGGGGGGGGGGGGGGGGGGGGGGGGGGGGGGGGGGGGGGGGGGG
>CANYBF012200284.1:0-14112 GCA_948192965.1 Dalechampia spathulata
TATTTACTTTTATCATCATAATTCTTACCTATTCAATTCATGACATAAAGATACTAGGAATCAATGAACTTTATAATTAGAGATTGGAATAATACCTAGCTCCCCGAGTTCGATACCCTTCTCACTCTATACTAAGTCCATAGAGACTAAGGGATTTAATTCTGTAAGCATTTGTATTTTTATCATAACCCCTTAAATCCCTGCTTCAGTAGACTGATACTCAAAAATTCAGGTATTTTTCCTGGACTATTTCAATACCAATTCCACTGACAAATTGTTTCTCTACGTCTGGCAAAGACAGGAAATTGATCCAACAGACGATCAAAAGCAGTCAAACCTTTGACTTCTGGTCAAACCATTGACCAGATAATGTTGCATTCCGACAGAGGGTCCCAAATGCATAGTTTGGAGACAGACAACACTTATTTGATGGCACGAGAACAAGATCTGACGGTTGATCACCCAGACCCAGCAAAAGGTCACCTCTGGTTTCGCTGTAGAACCGCCCGATCCAGCAGAGATCACCAAGTCAAGCCCTTGACTGTTAAATCCTAACGCATAGGCATTTGAATGCGGACTCCAGATTAATTACTCGCAAAGAAGCCATCGGTCTCGCAGCGACCACCGATCAGCCCTAACCGAAGTAGCCTGGACACCGGGCCCCCAGTGATAAAGCTGGGGTATTTATACTGGTCAAAACCGTCGACCAGGAATGTCAGAGACCCAACAGAGGATCCTGGAAGCCGTTTCAGAGATATCTAACATTTATATGATGGCACAAGAATAGACCCAGCAGAAGGTCGACTAGGTCCTGCAGTTGACCACATGATCCAGCAGTTATCGCAGAATCAAGCTTTTGGTTCCTAAACCCTAGCCCATAGGCATCTGGATGCCATCTCCAGATGATTAACTCGCGGCGTTGCCATCAGTCCTATTGGGGACCATTGATCAGCATTGATCATCTAGCCTGAGCACTGGGCTCCCATTGGCAGAATTGGGATTATCAGATCAGCATTGGTCTTCTAGCCCAAGCACCGGGCTCCCATTGGCAGAATTGGGATTATCATATCAGCATTGGTCTTCTAGCCCGAGCACTGGGCTCCCAGTGACAGAATTGGGATCTAAGCCTCAATGCGAGCACCTCTGCGAGTCAGGTACACTTCCTACTCCTTATGAAAAGTCATATTATGATCAAATCGCATTTTAACGACTTACGCACATGTCGCCTCAAAACGATTCTGATCAGGTGGCAAACTGTTGACCCTGACTTTTCACCATCTTATAATTTTGGATCTTTAATTTATTTGGCTAGGTATTAGTCCCCAATATTGATCCCGATTATACAGATAGGCCCCTGTGTCTTCCTCTGTGTGTTCTGATGTATAGAACATTTCAGAACCGGTGGGGCCCACCATGGCGCCTGGCGGGACCCGCCATCTATTCTGAGTGTTCTGTGCATACAGAACACCCTCCCTTATTATATACATAGGGCAAAACAGTTGTAATGTAAAGTATTGCATTTTTTGCCCTGGGCACTATTCACCATGAATAGTACATAAGCGGGGTCCGTAACCCCTAATAACCCATTCTATGTATTTTGTACTTACAGAATACATTTTCCAGTTGCCTTACGTAAGGCACAGCACTCGGTGTTGCAAATGCCACCATCGGGGCCCACTACGCTGTGGGGCCCATCGAGGGCATCAATGGGGCCCGCTTCCCACTACTGCCTATTCTGTGTATTCTGTACTTACAGAATACCTCTTCCAGTTGCCTTACGCAGGGCACAGTGCTTGGCATCGCAAATGCCACCTTTTGGGCCCACTACGCTGTGGGGCACACCTAAGACACTAGTAGGGCCCACAGCTTCTACTAGTCTATTCTATGTATTCTGTACTTATAGAATGCATTTCATACCTACCCACGCGTAGTAGGATACACAGAATGTAAAATATTGTATTTTGAATCTAGGTCACTATTTACTATGAATAGTACACAGTCGGGGCCCGCTCTCCCCAATTAGCCTATTTTTGTGTATTCTGTACTTACAGAATACGTTTCGCTGCTGCCTTAAACAAGGCATACCCCACAGCATCCCGAATGCCACATTTCTAGGCTCACCGCGCTGTGGAGCCCGCTAAACACTAGTGGGGCCCGCTTCCCACTATAATCCTTTTTAATGTATTCTGTACGCACAAAATACATCCAACTTGCTGCCTTACTTAAGGCAAAACACTTGGCATGCTATTCACCACTTTCCAGGCCTTTTTGCGCTATGGGGCCCACAAGGGTACTATTCATCATGAATAGTACCCAGATGGGCCCACCGCCCAAATTCATCAATCTGAGTGTTCTTGACGCGTAGAACACGTTTCCATTGATACCCACGCGAGAAACGAACTTCTGGCACGCCAAATGCCATTTTGGGCCGAAATTGGGTTGCAAACCCTAAATTGGGCCCATTAGCCAAAACTCGGTGTTCGAGGCTGAATTTGAGAAAACTTATAACTGCAAAGTTTCTTGAAATGTCGATTACACTTTGGTTGACATATGGTGCACATCCGATTTTGCCTGTATTGGGTAGAACACATCACACGATGCGCTACGCACATTACATAGTAACTTCATAAAAAGACGTTTGGTCAGGAGCCTTCTTGAGATCGAATTTGAAAAACTTTCTTCTACAAAGTTATTCCTTATGTCAAATAACGCTTATACGCTTCGGGGGGCATCCCGAAAGCAACCATAGTGGGCCCCACGCATCGGGACAAAAGTGATGTGTTGCGCGCATCACATGATGTGCACATCACATGATGTGCGCAGCACATTAGCAATGTGTGGTGCACATCTCTTCAAATCTGGGCCAAAATCACAAAATTGCCAAGCCCAAAAATTGCTCTATAAATATAGAGCTAGGGGTCTGAAGAAAGGATCCGAAATTTGCTCTCTAAGGGCACCAAAAACTCTGCCAAAATTTCCACTCAAATAATTAGACCCCTAATTAATTAAATCTCTTGGATTTAGTGACAAAATTGATTATTTTAGGCTCCCTAAACTCAGAATCAAGCAAAATCAAGGAAGAAAAGCCGTCGAAATAAGGTAAATTTCTCGTTTGCTTCAATTTTCTTCATTCTATCACTATTCCGTGGGGGATGTGCTGCGCACATCACCTCATGTGTGCCACACACAGGCTATGTGTGGCACACATGGGGTCATGTGCTGCACACATCACCCCAAAATTTTATAGAAAATGTTGTTTTTCTCCCGTTTTTCGTCTGATCTGGCCATTTTAGGGTCATGCAAGGCCTTTTCATGCCTTGGGTGCCCTAGATCTACCTTAAAACTTGTTGGATCTAAAATAATTTAAAATTTAAAATTGTTTTTCATGATTTGGATACAAATCCACAAGCAAAAACCCGATTTTGGGTCCGATCTGCCTAGATCGGGGCCGGATCTAGGGTTTCTGATGAAAAATTTCTAATTTTTCTCCAGTTTTCTTTCCCATGTGCACCACATATTGCCCTTGTGATCATGCACTTGGGGTTCTAGATCTATCATAAATCATCTAGATCTACTTGATTTTAGCCTTAAAATTAATTATTTCAATTAATTGCTTAATTAATTATTTGGTTTGATGAACCGGAGGCCAATTCGTGCTCAAAATGAGGTACTATCTTCATTAAAGTTGCTTGATTTTGTCTGTAGTTTATTTCTATACTGACAGATTTAATTTTCGTGCAAATTGGCCCCTAATGTGCACCACACATCATGGGATGTGCGCCACACACAGTCAATGTGTGGCACACATCCCTCGCAAGTTTTCCAGAAAACTGTATTTTGGGCTGTATTTTGGCCGTATTTTGAAGTATCCAGTGGTATTTAAGTCTCATAGTGACTTAAGTATTCTGGAAAATTCATAAAACAAATTTTACATAATTAATTTTGGCCTCAAAATTAATTTTCATGATAAAATGCAATTTTTGATTGTATAAATGCGGTTTTTGACAGGATTGGTTTTTAATTGGTCGTAGGGCTATCTCCAAAAATTATGTGTGATAATAGTCCTCCCAATTAAACTTTCCATGATCAAATAAAAATAATTTTGCTTAAAATTATTTTTATCAAAATGAATTTTCACAATCCGGCTCGTATTAATTCATATAATTATTGTCTAATAATTGCTGAATTTTGACTCTTGGTTCATACTTTTAAATGGTATTGGACTAGTCAATTAAATCCAAAATTCATTTGCTACTAATGAATTTATTTGTTTATTTTGCATATTAATCCATCATGCATTTTGGATCGTGCAACTCGAGGGAGAAAAGAGGTATTACTTAATACCCAAGAAATTATGTATACAAGGATATTTATGTAATAGGATAGGATTTATTATTCGGTCTGTAATAATTGATTCCCCCTATCTCGTTTGTATCCCCTAATTTCCTTGATCTCCTTTCACCGGCCTTTATTTTTATTCGTATATTTGCTTAAATATACTATGTCATTCATGTCACATGCCATGTCACATGACACATGCACACACTACTATGCATGCCATGCATATACTGTATGCCATGACATACTGTATTTCATATGCACATACGTATAAATACACCAATACATAAATATGCCAATACGCAATCCAATACGCTCAACCAATCGATACGCTTTATCATGCATATATATACACCTTGCCATGCATATATGTATATGTCATTATGCCATAATGCCATGCCATGTCGTATGCCAAACATATACTATATGCCATACATATACTATGTTGAATACACATTCACATACGCACCACTATACCATGTCATACATATGCCATGCCATTCATCATCCCACATGTCACGCATACGGTATATCACTTATCTCACATGCCATGCATATGGTATGTCATGTACTTCACATACTATACATATAATATGTCATCCATTTTTCATGCTATGCATATGGTATGCCATACAATTACACCATGCCATGTCATAACTTAAACATTTCACATGTTATGCCACATGACATAAGCACATTCTATTATACATGCCATGCATATGCCATGTCACGCATCACTTCGCTGCCACGCATTTGGTATGTCATACATATAACATATCATGCATATGCCATGTATTACACCATCACACACATATCATACATATGATATGTTATGCATCATTCACATGCCATGCATAGGGTATATCATTTATAATGCCATAACATGCATATGCCATGTCATCACTTCATATATCATGCATATGATATGCCATTCATCCCGCATACGCATTGCATACGCTATACGCCCAACGCTAAAATAAATCCCAAAACGTTAACGCATAACGCCATACGCTATTTATCATAATATGTGCTTACATATTAGGATTTCCATATCATGCATAAGATATGTCATACACGATCACATATCATGCATATGCCATGTTACTTTTAGCGCTATATAACATGGCATGCATATGGCATGCCATTTAAATGCCATATAGCCTTATATGTCATCCTACATGCAACCTTGCAACGCCAATTCACATAATGTGCTGCGTGTTTACATTTACGCTGGCATGCTTGCCTGCTTAGGATAATTAATCCCAACTATAATGGTAAAATCGATTTTGGAAACTCATAGAATAGATCTCCACCATCCGAACCCAATCTCTAAAGGGTTTAACTAGCACTCATACTATGGGTCGGTTGAACCAATTCGGAACCATCCGGTGGTGACTCCTTGCGACTCTTTCAAGTCCGTATCATTCTCTAAGGGAACCCCTTAGGAAGACTGTGCTTTCACTCCAAGTGCGGTCCTCGGCACTCACAACGGGGAATTATGCTATATGTATACGGATTATAAGAGCCTGAAGTACCTGGGCATGCATAAGGAATTAAACATGACGTAATGACGCTGGTTAGAATTGATTAAAGATTATGAATGTGTGATTGATTATCACCCGGGTAAGGCTAATTTGGTAGTAGACGTTTTGAGTCACAAGATGATTGCCGGATTGAGACAGTCACCGTTGTTGTTAGTCCGTGAGATGTGACAGTTGAATGCCTTGCTAATCGTGCAATCTAACTGCATATTAGCGCAATTACAACTGCAAATGAAACCCACACTGACATATCAGATTCAGCACTGTGCAATAAGTGATGAAGAGTACCAGAAGCAGTTACAGAAAGTACAGATAGGTAGAACAACATTGTTTACCATAGATAATGACGGTAATCTGAGACATGGAATGCGTTTGTATATACCTGCAGACACGAAGCTAAAGCGACTAATTTTAGAGGAAGCTCACAGTTCGGTATGTTCATATCACCCCGGATGTACGAAGATGTACAGGGATCTGAAACAACATTATTGGTGGGTCGGGATGAAAATTGAAATAGTGGATTATGTGGCTAAATGTTTAGTTTTGCCAACGCATCAAAGTGGAACATTAGGTACCAGCGGGATTACTTAGTTTGTTGCAACTTCCAGAATGGAAATGAGACCGTATTACCATGGATTTCATTACAGGGTTGCCAATGATGCAAACCAAGCACAATGCAGTATAGGTAAGAGTGGATAGATTGACGAAGACAGCCCATTTCTTACCTGTATGTATGGACTATAGTTTAGAGAGGTTGGCAAGCTTGTACATAGATGAGATTGTACGGTTACATAGGGTTCCATCCTCTATTGTGTCAGACAGAGATCCATAATTTATGTCACATTTCTAGGGTGTATTTCAGAGAGCTTTGGGTACACGAGTACAATTTAGTACCGCTTTTCATCCTCAGATCGATGGGCAATCAGAGAGAGTGATACAAATTTTGGAGGATATGTTACGAGTGTGCATGATGGAATGGGAAGGTAATTGGGACCGATATATACCCTTAGTTGAGTTTGCCTACAATAACAGTTATCAGACCAGTATACAGATGGCACCGTATGAAGCACTATATGGTCGATGATGTTGAACACTGTTACACTAGGATGAGGTAGGTGAACGATGGTTGATTAGTCTTGAATTAGTTCAACAAGCTGAAGGACAGGTACAATTGATAAAGAGTAGGTTAAAAGCCGCATCCGATAGACATAAGTCCTATATGAATCTAAGACGATGCGACATAGAATATGGTGTCGACGAGAAAGTATTTCTCAAGGTGTCTTCGTGGAAAAGGATTATGCGATTTAGGTAAAAGGGCAAGTTGAGTCCTAGATTCATTGGCCCGTATGAAGTTCTAGAACAAATTGGCCCATTAGCTTATCGATTAGCTCTACCACCAAAATTGGATCAGATACATAATGTATTTCATGTATCGATGTTATGAAATTACAAATTGGATCCTTCTCATGTTATTCCGATTGAGGCAATAGAGGTACAACCAGATTTGACTTACAGCGAAGAGCCGATACAAATACTGGCTCAAGAAACAAAAGAGCTACAGAATAAATAGATACCGTTGGTGAAGTTCTTATGGAATCACCACACCGAACAAGATGCGACTTAGTAATGGGAGTCCGCAATAAAGGAGCAGTATCACCACCTTTTGCTAGTAAGTTAGGAGGAATTTTGGGGATGAAATTTCTTTTTAGGAGGGAAGAGTTGTCATATCCACGTTAGAGACCCTAGGAGTTTTATCTTAATGTGTGTGTATGTGTTAGATGAATGGCAGGCTTGGTATGGTATTAGGCCCATGATTGATGATTTGACTGGTGTATGTGTGTTTGTATGTTTACATATGTGTTGATGGTATTTGGTATTGAGATATGTATATCTATGTTGTTCGTGCACTGTGATGTGTGTATATTGGTGTTGCTGTCGCCTTATTGAGAAGCATGTCTTTTGGGTTGGATGAGGGACATCCATTACGTTGTTTAGAGGTGTATTAGAAGTGTTATTTAGTGTGGTATTCATTTTGGTACAGGCACTGTGAGGGAATAGGCTTGGATTTAGACTTAGCATGGTTTTAAGTGTTGGTACGGGCGTACGGGATCACTGTATGGGCTTACCAAATAGGGGAATGATCGTACGGGCATGCCAAAGGGTGGTTTGGCCATACATGACCTTGCAGGAATTTGGGTTTATCAGGTCGAATGTGGATGTACGGGCGTACCGAAAGGAGGTACGGGCGTACCGTCCCTCGCAGGAAATTATGCTTATCAGAAGTTTTAGTTTGGTACGGGCGTACCATGATCTGTATGGCGGTACGCGACTTAAATTTGATGAGTCAAAGGATAAGTATTACGGGTTCTTTCATTGTTTATTAGTTTTAAACCCTTCTAAACCCTCTTAAACCCTTAGTAGCAACTGAGGGAAAAGTGATTGGTGGTTTTTGAAGAGTGAGGACTATAAATTAAGCTTGGTGGTCGATAGAGGCGGGATTACAAGCCTTCTTTAGAAGTGTTTTAATTTCAGGTTTGTGCTAGTTTTGTATGTATTGTTATGCTTGGCTTGTTTCTATGCCTTATGACTCATATAAAGTCGAGGCATGACGTTTTATGATTGGTTTGGTATTGCTTTGATATGATACATTGCTGTTGATGCTTGATATGCTTGATTTGATGTTTTTCCTTACTTCCTCATGGAAAGAATGTCTGTTCTCTTATGATATGAGGTATGTTTGCATGTGATGTATTTATGGCATGCATGGTGATGAAGGAGCAATTGGAAAAGAGAGAAAAGATAATGAATACTGAGGGCAGAGCTCAGCTCTGGGCATACTGGGTCAACTAATGACTATGAGGTTCCATTAGGAATCGTTTAGAACAAATAACCTCCCAATAGGGAGATGAGTCTCAAGACCTACCGTAGGGAAAAGGTGCAGGGTACGGTACAGATATATAACCTCCTTCGAGAGATGAGTACCGGTACCTATCGAGACCTAGTATGTGCGAAAGGAATGTGCATAAATATCAGAAAACAAGAGTGGATGGGAAATGAGAGCGAGGAAGAATGCATACATAGTTGCATTCTTATTGCATGCTTGAGACACATATGTTACAATACTGATGCCATGCTATTAGTAGCAAATACATAGCTACGTGCATTCTATGTGGTTAATGACCTGGTCATATTGCATATATACTTGCTTATGTGTTCACTAGCACCACTGAGTTTATCTCAGCATTTATCATTTGATGAACGTAGGTTCAGAGCCTTCGGGTGAGCGAGCAGAGAAGGAATAGAGGTCGTCAGCAAAGATAAATGGATCTTGAAGTGGTACTGGACCTTAAAGAACACTCTGGTTCATTTTTTCTCGTAGTTTTTTAGTTGTAGAGGCAGTAGTTGTCCCGTATTTTGGTGTATATGATGTAATACATGAGTGTTACTGTTTGTTATGCATAGTTATTCTTAATATATAATAGACAGTTCTTGGTTTTATTGCTTGGCATGGTGAATGTATGATGGGATGTCCAGGGTTAATAGTTTATTATCCATACTAGATATAGGGACGTGTCCCCATACGACGTCGTTAGCTTGTATCCCTTGTAGTATAAGCATCGGCTTTCTCTTTGGGGGTCGCTGTCTGTGCTACAAGAGCATGTCACTCCAGGTGTGGGCTGGGTGTGACAGGAGTATAGCGAGAATAGCTTTTTGGACTCACTATGAGCATTATGAGTTTTTAGTGATGCCATTCGGACTGACGAATGCACCTGCAGCATTTATGGCGTTAATGAACATGGTTTTCATAGATTACCTGGATCAATTTGTAGTCATGTTCATTGATGACATCTTGGTGTATTCGAAGACTTGAGACGATCATGATAAGCACTTGAGATTAGTATTGCAACGGTTACGGGAAAAGCAGCTATATGGTAAGTTGTCAAAATGTGATTTTTGGCTAGAGCAAGTGGCATTTTTGGGACATATTATTTCAGCCGAGGGAATCAGGGTGGATCCGAGCAAGATCCAAGCCGTACTTGATTGGTCGATTCCACGTAATGTCAGTAAGGTTCGTAGCTTTCTGGGATTAGCCAGATATTATAGACGATTTATTAAGGGCTTTTCAATGCTTGTGATACTGTTGATGACTCTTCTACGGAAGGATATTCCTTTCCTATGGACAGATGAATATCAAAGGAGTTTTGACCAATTGAAGGCATGTTTGACTCAAGCTCCGATTTTGACTTTACCGACGTCAGGTATTGCATTTATGATATACAGTGATGCTTCACGCAATGGTTTAGGATGTGTCCTCATGCAAGACGAGAAAGTGATTGTATATGCTTTGAGATAATTGAAGCCATATGAGAAGAACTACCCGACTCATGATTTGGAGTTAGCCGCCATTGTTTTTACACTAAAGATTTGGTGACATTACTTGTATGGAGAGTTATGTTACTTGTATACCGATCATAAGAGTTTGAAGTGCTTGGGCATGCAGAAGGAATTGAATTTAAGGCAACGACGTTGGCTTGAATTGATAAAGGATTATGACTGTGTGATCGATTATCATCCGGGGAAAGCTAACTTAGTAGTTGATGCATTAAGCCGTAAAGTGTTTGCAAGATTGAGACAGTCACCATTAATGTTAATTTGGGAACTGCAATAGTTAAATGGCCTACTGGTGATGCAACCTGATTGTATTATAGCACAGTTATAGTTACAGGTGAAGCCGGTGTTGATAGAACATATTCAAAACAGTACTATGGATGATGAAGAGTATCAGAAATAGTTACAAAAAGTACAGATGGGTAAGACTGCACTTTTTATGGTAGACGGTAACGGTAACTTCAGATACGGAGATAGACTATACATTCCAGCAGACAAGGAGCTGAAGAAGCAGATTTTAGCCGAAGCTCACAATTCCACATATTCATATCATCCAGGTAGTATAAAGATGTATCGAGACTTGAGATGGTACTACTGGTGGATTGGTATGAAAAATGATATAGCTGACTATGTCACTAGATGTCTGGTATACCAGCAGATTAAAGTAGAACATCAGGTACCAGCAGGATTGCTTAGTCCTTTACCAACTCCGGAATGGAAATGGGATTGGATTACTATGGACTTTGTTACAAGGTTATTGATGATGCAGAACAGACATGATGCTATATGGGTAATCGTAGACAGACTGACGAAGATAGCTCATTTCCTACCTGTGTGTATGAATTATAGCTTGGAAAGGTTGGCTGGACTGTATATTGATGAGATTGTTTGGTTGTATGGGATTCCATCCTGTATAGTGTTTGACAGAGATCCATGATTTACATCATGGTTTTGGGGTACGTTTCAGAGGGCTTTAGGCATGCGAGTATGGTTCAATACTGCATTTCACCCTCAGACCGATGGCCAGTCAGAGAGAGTGATCCAGATCTTGGAGGATATGTTACGTGCCTATGTTATGGAATGGATAGGTAGTTAGGATCGCTACCTACCATTAATTAAGTTCGCTTACAATAATAGCTATCAGTCCAGTATACAGATGGCTGCTTATGAGGTATTATACGATAGACGATGCAGGACACCTTTACAGTGGGATGAGGTTGGTGAACGATGGCTAGTTGGTCCTGAATTAGTACAACAGGTAGAAGAGCAGGTACAAGTGATTAGAACCAGATTGAAGGCAGCATCGGATAGATATAAGTCCTACACAAATTTGAAAAGATGGGATATAGAGTATGAGGTTGGAGATAAGGTTTTTCTCAAGGTGTCTCTATGGAAGAAGATTTTGAGGTTTGATTAAAAAGGGAAATTGAGTCCTCGTTTCATTGGACCATACGAGGTGTTGGCACGAGTAGGACCGTTAGCCTATAGATTAGCTTTGCCACTCGAGCTGGATCATATTCATAATGTATTCCATGTTTTAATGCTAAGGCATTACAGATCAGATCCTTCTTATATTATTCCAGTTGATGCTATTGAGGTACAGTAGGACGTATCTTACAGTGAAAAGCCGATACAGATTTTGGCCAGGGAGATTAAACAATTGAGGAACAAATAGATTCCTCTAGTAAAGGTCTTATGGAACCATCATACAGGACAAGATGCCACTTGGGAGCGGGAATCGGTGATGGGAGAGCAGTATCCCCATTTTTTTCCTAGTAGTTCAGGTTAGAATTTCGGGGATGAAATTCATTTTAAAGGGAGAGAGTTGTCACACCCGTATTTGAGACCCTGGTTGTCTTGTGTTATTAGTATATAGGACTGATAGGACGTATACATATTCATATATGTAATGATGTGTTTGATAATTGAGGGATGACTTTGCTTACTTGTTATGATTGTTATTATGGGTGTATGTGTGTGCATGCATTGATGTGGTATATATTGATGATGATGGATAGAGAGGGCGTTACCGCCTTATTGAGTTTTCTCTGTAGTATAAGAGACGAATACCAAGTTTAGCATGTTGTGCGTGAGGTTTTAGAAGTGTTTATGCTTGAATTGGGAGTTAGATACTTCGGGAATGAGTCTAGGAAGAGTGGGAGAAAGAGGATTGAGTGTGGTACGGGCGTACAGGTCACCATATGGACGTACCAAAACAGGGGAGTTAAGGGAGTTAAGCTCCTGGATACCGTACGGGCGTACCTGAGGGTGGTCCAGCCGTACGTGTACTCGCAGGAAATTGGGTTTGTCAGGTGGATTATGAATGTACGGGCGTACCAAATGTGGTACGGGCGTACCATCCCTCACAGGAAAAGGTGCTTGTCAGGAGTTTTAGTTCGGTACGGGCGTACTAAGATCCGTACGATCGTACGCAACTTAAGTTTGACCATTTTAAAGATATTTTAAATGTTTGACTCAGTTTTCTTTCACCCTTCACCCTTCTAAACCCTCTTACACATTTCCTAAACATTAGAGTTTGAGTTTCTAGGCCTTTAGCTTATGTGAGAGTGATAAATTGAAGTGGTGCTTGACAGTGATAGGATTGACAGAAGTAGTTCGACTCCAGGTTTGTGCTAAGTGTATGCTATATGTGTTGGTTTGGTTTGTTCTTGCCTTAAGACCTAAGGAAGGTTTAGGAATGTCGTTTCTTATTGGTATGCTAATGTTTGATGCATGTTATCATTTATCTATGATGAAATGAGGATAGTTCATGAGTTAAACATGCATAAGTACTTGTATGGCATGCATGGAGCTAAGAAAGGAAAAAGGAAAGGGCGTGATGAGAGTAGAGCTAAAAGCTCTGGGCATACTGGGTCAAATAATGATGGGATTCCTAATGGAATCATTTAGATTTTACCCTCCCAAAAGGGAGATGAGTCTCGAGACCTACAGTAGGAAAATGGGTGGTGCATAGCACCACGTATTTATATACCCTCTTATGGGAGATGAGTACCGGTACCTACAGGGACCCAGTATGTGCGAAAGGAATGTGCATAAACACAGGAAAATAAGAGTGAATGAGTGGAATGAGGATGAGGAAGACTGCAAGGCATAGTTGCATTCGCATTGCATGTATTGATAGATTGCAATGTGTGCTATATGATGCTCTGATGGTTTGTTATGTGTTTACATCTGTGTTACGATTTATATTTGCCTAGCACCATTGAGTTTTATACTCAGCTTTTATCATTTGATGAACGTAGGTTCAAAGCCCTCGAGAGAGCGGTTAGAGAAGCAGTGATAGAGATCGTCAGCAGAGAAGGTTATTCTCAAAGTGGTACGAGACCTCAGGGGCATACTCCGAGTCATTTTATTAGAGTAGTTCTATTGATTCTAGTGGCAGTAGTTTACTTTGTAATTTGAGGTGTATCTGTATGGGAATTATACAAACCCTGTTGTATAACTAATATTGTATATATCTAATAGAATTGAGTTGCTTGTCGATATGAATTGTATGAATGAATGATTGACTATCCAGGGTACGATGTGTCTTATATATGTATGCCACGCTGTTGCTTTCCTTCACCTCGTAATACAAGGATGTATACCCATACGAACTTGAATAGATTATAGGGTCGATGTATCCTTTGTGGTATGAGTAACAGTTTTTTTTCTTGGGGAAGATCGATACTCATGCTATGGGAGCATGTTACTCCAAGTATGAGTTGGGTGTGACAGTATTGACATGTTTGGAGAGGAGGGCTACTTCATCATCGATCTCCCCTTCGCTTGTGGAAGAGGCATCTTCTTCTTTTGAAGCCTTAAGTGCAATCCCTCTCCGCTT
>CANYBF012202142.1:0-22421 GCA_948192965.1 Dalechampia spathulata
AAAAATAAAAAAATAAAAAAAAAATAAAGAGGTGCAGGGCATGTACGTCCGAGCTGATAAGATATTCACACCCATTTCAAACCGACCAAGTACTCATTCATGAGTTGTCCCGTAAATATGGCTTCAGTTTCAATTAAATGCATTGATTCGACCCATCATGCCCGACTTCCACATTGTTACTAATACATTTATATTTAATATAAATTAATTACTTTTTACTCCTCGTACTATATTCTAATCACTCTCACCCCATTTCCCTTCTCTTTTTCATACTATACTTTTATGAATATTTAATTTAAATTTTATTTAATAAATTTAGACCGTATTTAATTAAACATATTTCTATGTATAATATAATAATAATTGCATTATATATTTAATTAGACAATATTAATATAATAAAATATTTAGATAATTATTAATACATTATATTATGTATTAATTGAATATATTTTAAATACAATATATATTTTTTTATTACATCCCGTTAAAGTTAATATTGATAAATATAATGTAATACACAAATTTATAAAAAATTTTAATATATATATAAATTTTTTATAATATTATAAAATATAATGAAATTTTTACAATATTTAAACTTCCTTCCTTCTTCTAATATTAGAATATAGATTAATTCCTGTTAGAAAAATATATTTGTTCTTATAATTAATATTAATTTAAATAAAAAAAATTAGACTAACGTCATGCAAACCCTATTTCATTTAAGATTCAATAATGAAATCAATCGCAATCTTTACACATGAATGAGAATTTTTTATGGGTAAATTAGTACGAGTTTTCACATTGGTCGTGTGGAATTCTTACTGCGACAACCCCCACGGTACAATTGTGCTTATTATATACCCTCAAATAAATTATAAAAACATTTTAATTTAATTTAATTTAATTTTTTCTGGACATGGCCAAGGAGCTCAGTACGGGACAAACTGCAATTAAGGAACGAAAACTCAAAAGAAATTAAACCGCAATAACAGGGGCGACGTCGTTTTACGTTGCTCTGATGTCGTTACCACGTGCCGTTGAACTAGAAAAGTAGTAACTGATTAACTCTTTTACCAGTTATTAATTATTTTACTGTTTCATCAGTGGCGGTTATTTTATTAGTTATTAACCATTTAATATTAGCCGTTAATAATTATTTGTTTTATTTTTATTTATGATATTTTGTGGAATATCGTTTTTTTTTTTTAAATATTACTTTTACACATCAAAACTAAAAGATAATTAATTCCTATTTAAATCATTAGTTGATACTATTAATAACATTTAAAGAAAGGGTAAAAATGTAAGCTGAAATGATAATTATTAATTATTAATTCATTAAAAAATTATTATTCTTGTTAAATATTTTATATAAGCTAAAATGATTTTTTCTAATAATAAATTGTTGACTCTAAATTAATAACTTATAATTTTTTAGGAAATTAATTAGGTATACATTCAAAAAAAACAAAGCAGAAATATGATTAAAATCATAATAAAAAGGTATTAAAATGAATAAAATTAAAAAAAACAAGAATCATAATATCATGAGATGCATAAGAGATCATTAAATGAAAATAATAATGATCGTTAAAAATTATTATTTTTACAAGAAAAAAAGAAAGGGTATAAAGTCATAGATGGCTTCCCATAAACAATAAAGAAGACTATTTCTGTATTTCCACTTGAAAAAGTTGTACGTTCTAATGTAACTGGTCCCCCTTATTACCACAGAGTCAAATCAAAAGACTTGACCTGCGCCACCGCCTCTCGTTCGAGACTTGTTCTTATAAATCTACATTTGCTGATTACATAAATAATTATATATATATATATATACACATATATATATGTGTGCACTTTTTGATTGTTTCCCATCTCCAGAAATCAAGGATGCACTTCTAGCTATCTTTTCATCTCCTTATCTCAACGATCAGTGGCTTCTGATAGTACTGCATCGTACACCGGAAAAGATAAGGAAGATGAACGTGGATAATAATAATAATAATCATAATAAAAGCGGCATGGAAGAAGGAGAAGTTACACTGCCAGGGTTTCGATTCCATCCAACAGATGAAGAACTTGTAGGGTTTTATCTTCGACGAAAGGTTGATAAGAAACCACTTCGTATTGAGCTCATCAAACAAGTTGATATCTATAAATATGATCCTTGGGATCTTCCAAGTATGTCTCTCCTTTCGTTTTATGTTCTTCTCCCTCTCTTTTTCTTTCTTCTGGGTATGTAAATCATGATCCTTTTGGCTTGTTTTCTCTGTTGGAGAAGAAGAAAAAGACTAGGGTTTGAATATAAAATACCCAGAAGATATGATTCTGATTTGATTTATTAAGTGATACTTTCCTTTTCTTTGTTTTACATGAAAATTGCTGGTTATGGTATGGTGTTATTATTATCTATTTTGACTCATCGAGGGTTTCCTTCGATCTGAGTATGAATATATTGACCTACATGCATATTTCTGAAAACTGTTTGATTGAATTAATCCAGCAGTTCGATTTCAGTTCAAGTATTTCACTAGTGCAACTCTTAGTTAAGTCGCATGGTATTCAAGCGTGATAAGATCATCATGACCCTTTTTATGCATCATTGTAATGATTTTTAAACCGATAATCAATTTACTCTAGTTGGTGTCTCACTGAAATACATTACCTGTGGTTGTTGATGCATAGAGCCAAACAGTGTTGCAGACAAAGAATGCTACTTCTTCTGCAAAAGAGAGAGGAAGTATCGGAACAGCGTAAGACCAAACAGGGTGACAGGATCTGGGTTCTGGAAAGCAACGGGCATTGATAAACCAGTCTATTCCAATGGAGGTGAAGGCAGAGACTGCATCGGACTCAAGAAAACATTAGTATATTATCGTGGAAGTGCCGGAAAAGGGACCAAAACCGATTGGATGATGCACGAATTTCACCTTCCCACCAGCCATTCCAATGCTAAACCTTCTGCTCAAGAAGCGGTAACTAACACATTAATCATGACACTAGTTCATATAAACTTACAATACAAAAAAGATGAATATCGTGACGAAGTTTTGGCTGCATGAAATGACAGGAAATATGGACACTTTGTAGGATTTTCAAGCGAAATATGTCTCACAGGAAGTATACAGCAGCAGATTGGAGACAAGCATCCACCAAACGTCAATCTGATACGAGCTCTAAGACATGCATTACGGAGTCTGAAATCAGAGAAAATTATCTCAGTTTCGGTGCACCAGTGATTCAATATAGCGAGAAGAAGCCTGTTTCCAATCATATGAATGAGTGGAAACAGTATAGTTATCATGCAGATCAGACGTGGAGCTCTGTAGCTCAGCCTCAATCAGTGTTCATGTCCTCATCGAATACTTCATCCAACATTTCAAGTCCTTATGGGAATGAGTTGTTCAGTGATTATGGTGATTGGGATGAGCTTAGATCGGTTGTGGGGTATGCTGTTGCTCCCTCTTTCATATGTGAATAACTATATATATATATATATATATCAGCATCATCTCTTATAGGACTACGCTTAGCAGGTTGGTTTTGTTATTTTATATGGTTTGTAAAGACGCTTACCCCATGAACTTCGACTGTGATATGAAAGCTAATTTAATCCATGTATATTGGCTTCTGCATTTTTCAGAATGATCATGCAAATTGAATTAGAATATCAGAATCTCTCAATTCAGTGCATCAAAACAAACATTCATCAATCAAATCATATTAAATTCAAACTTAATTAATTTTGACAAATTCAGTGAAATTAGGATTAGCTAGATTATATCGAGTAGTTTTACTTGTAAAAATAGGGATAGGGATGGAATCGATGTTTAAATTAACAAACTGAGATAATAAAAATCATAAAAAATTACTAAAAAATCATATCAATTGTACACGAATTATAAGGAGAACGACTGATAGAAAATTTGACCAAATCCACATTCTATGCATGTTATAATTTTCTATTGAATGATAATCGATAATCCTAATTGATTAGAGATTTTAAAATTTAAAATATTGATCGCATATTTTAAAATTTAAATTGTGATTTTTTTATTCAATAAATCCATCATGTGTTTGCCTCCAGTGAAATAAATCATATTATATTCTATTTATATTTATATTTATATTTTGAGCATCTTAATTTATAATATAATAGATATAAATATATTTTTTAACTCATAAAAAAATTCAAAATTTAATATTTATATTAAATTCAAATTCTGATAATTTTTATGAGTCTTTTAATTAATTACATTAAAATTTTAAAGTAATTATTATATTAAAAAATTGAAAAAAATAATATTTTATTGAATATTTACAAAAATAGTAGATTTCAAAAATGTTTATAAGAATAATGCTTTCCATGGTCAATAAGAATTTAATATATTATTTAAAAATTTTATCATGAATTTTAATATAAAAATCTATTATTCTTATGAAAAAATATTTATCCGTAAATAAAAAGAGTAAATAAATAGCCTTGTTTGGGGTTGAAAAGGAGAAACGCAAAGCATACAAAGAAGCCCATTGGACCTTAATATACCGGCCCGGACCGGCCCATTCTTTAGCAGCTGCCATTATGATCTACCAAATGACACGCAAGAAATAGGGTCTTTTTAGGGAAAAATATCGTTTTTAAGATGTGATTTATAAATATCTAATATAATAAAAAATTGAAAAATAAAAAAAAAAAAGTATTTTTCATTTTACAAATATTTTAAAATTATGAATTATTTTTTATTTTTATGAGCAGGACACGTATGTCTGATTGAGTAACCTTTGTTATATGGTTAATAAAAACGACACGTTTTCAAGCTGCCAGTTGCTGAACCAAAGCCAATGTGTCGTTTGCAGCTTCTAACATTGGCTTCATTTTCATTGGTTCCGTTTCACATTATTCTCCTTTTAAAACATTCAAAAATAATTAATAAATAAATAAATAAAATTAAAGATAAAGTAAGAAAATCACGCTTAGGATGTTGTGAACTTTATTATAAAATTTTAATAAATATAAATTTCTTAATTTAATAACATTTTTAGTTGTTAATATTTATTATCAATGTACTAGATAGGTCCCATTATCAATTATTATTTATATATATAATTAAATAATAATTTTGGTTCATTATATTTATAAATAAATATATGATTTAAGATTTTTGTTCATTGAGATGTTTATAGTTTATAAAGAATATTTAACACACACACATCTTTATTTTAATATATTAAAAGTATTAGAAATTGATAATTATAGTAAATCTATCCATGCCAATTAAAAAATAATAATGCAAATAATATTATTAAGATATTAGAATGTTATGCATCATTTTTTTATATATAAAAATTGACATTCAAAGTAAAATAAAATAAAATAATAATTTTATTAAAAATCAAAATGATTGATTTGATGAAATAATAACAGACAAAAGTAGCAAATAAATAGTATTATACCAATTACTTTAGAAGTTTGAAAATCAAGCATTTAAAATCAATAATTATCATAAATTTAGTCATAATAGCTAAATAGAATGTAATTAATATCATAAAAATATCAATTTTTTGGAAATACTAGAATACCGTATTTAATATTAATATTATTTTTAATTAATTAGATTTGAATATCACAAATATTCGTTTTTATTTTCTTATTTTGGAATTTGTATAAATAAGAAAAAATATTAAGCATTAATATTTTCCAAAAACATAAAACTAGTAAATAATAATATTATTATTATTGCCTAAAGACGGCAAACATAATATGATTGGTAGTCGATACACGGTATGGATAAAACCATTAATTAGTAAGTGTAATACCATAAAACTCCTCATACAAAAAATAAAATCCCTACCATGTCCCCGGCCAGGTATTTGAATCGCAACTTTCTAGAAAACAAAACCCTCTTTCTCTTTTGCGAAGCCCAAACCCTAATCCTTGGCGGCTGTGAGAAACACTCTCCGTCTCTCCCCTTCTTTCCTTCCTTCCTTCCAACCTTTTATCCCTAAACCCCTTCCCCTGTTCCCAATTTTATTTTAATTTTGGGAGATTTAGGGTTTTGTATCTGTTTATTGATAAGATCTACTTTTCGAATCTTATCCTTACTCATGGCTACTGTTGCTCCTTCTGCTGAGAGTATCCTTTTACTGATTTCTGTCTTTATTGTCTGGGTTTAGTTTAGATTTATTGGTTTTCTTTCTTCTATCTTGATCTGTTTGTTTTGGATCGAATTAGGGATTTAGTTTAGGGTTTTTGTTTGGTGAGTTCTTTTTTATTCGTTAATTTAAAATTTTTAAATCAAGGGCCGCAAGTATTTATTTATTTTTGTATTTTTAAGATAAATATGCAGATCATGAGGATTTTATTCGCTGCTTTGTTAGTTTATCTATATTCAAAACATACACGCTCGCAGAACCAAAAAAATGAAAGCTTTTTGTTTCCTTCACTTTGAATTTATACAGAAACTGCAGATTTGCTCCAGAATTTATCGTTGGATTCCCAAGCAAAGCCCTTGGAAATTCCTGAGCCAACTAAGAAGGTAGGATGAATACTCTTTTTAACATGCTTTCATGGGCTTCAGCGTGTCTTTAGCTTTGCTATGCAGTTTTTGATGCTGTTTTCTAAATTTTTATGCAGTCTAATGTCTACCAATATGGGGCTGTTGACTCTGGTGTTTCTGCTAATGGTCAGATCCAGCCATCGGAGCGGTCTTTGACCCCATTCTGCGTAATTCTGCTTGTCCTTTTCACTATGTTATTATGTTAAAGATTTTTTTCTTGCATCTTTAAGTTTGCTTCGGGAAAGAATGCATAATTTTGAATAAATTATAAGCAGACTTGTGTTTATCTGTATAGCGTTGTTGACTCTGATGTTTCTATTGATGGTCAGATCCAGCCATCGGAGCGTTCTTTGACTCCATTCTTACCTGATTTAATGGATCCAGCCATGTGCTATCTTCCTAATGGTTATCCTTCTCCTGCTTATTATTATGGAAGTAAGATTCCGATATTACTCTTGAAGTTGTATGTTCGTTATTGTAATAATTGTTATGGGCTGTATATGTGCTTATTTTCTCCTTGTGTTTCAATGAAGATTATAATGGGACGGGCAGTGAATGGGACGACTATTCAAGATATGCAAACACAGAGGGAGTTGAGATGACTTCGGTAAATATTGATGTGCTTATTCTGGTCCGACTGTTTGTTACCTTCTTGTGAACAGTTGTCACTTAATTGATTTGGAATATGGCTGTTGCATTTTCTCAGGGCGTTTACGGAGACAATGGGTCTGTTATGTTTCACAATGGCTATGGTTATGCACCCTATGGTCCATATTCACCAGCGGCTTCTCCAGTTCCAATGGGAAATGATGGTCAACTGTATGGGCCTCAGCACTATCAATACCCTCCTTATTTCCAGCCTCTTAACCCATCTAGTGGGCCATTTACTCCTATCCAGACAGCTACTTCTCAGGGCGAGCCTTGCACCTCTGCTGCTCCTGACCAAAAACCGTTACCCGTGGAAACTGCTAAAGGGAATTCTACTGGAATTGTGAACGGTGGAGGGAAAGGAAACAATGGCTCAACTCCTTATAAACCAATTTACCAGAATTCATCTCTTAATTCATATGGGAGGGGTGTTTTGCCAGGGGGTATGCCTGGGTCTGGTTATCAGGATGTAAGACTTGGCTTTGATGGCCAATACAGAAGTGCAGGAATCACCCCCTTTTCAAAATCTAACAATGCACCATCTTCAAAAAATAACAATTTCCGTCAGAATTCCAACTTCATGGTAAAGCATATTCATGGGCTTAATCTGATTAAGTCAATATGATATTTTCAACTGGATATTAATCAAGCATTATTGCACTGATTATTTATTCTTTTTATTAATTGAATTCCAATTTTTACTTGCTCTGTAGGGGTTGCAGCACACCGCTCCGATTTCTGGCATGGGATCAACTCATGGATTTATGAACAGAATGTATCCCAACAAGTTTTATAGTCAGTATGGAAATGCCTACAGATCTGGCATGGGGTTTGGATCAGGTGGTTATGATTCAAGGATGAATGCACATGGATGGGTATCCGTTGATGGAAAATATAAGACTAGGGGACGAGGAAATAATTATTTTGGGTATCGCAATGAGAATATTGATGGCTTGAACGAGCTGAATAGGGGACCCAGGGCAAAGGGTTTTAAAAGCCAAAAGGGTTCAAGTCCTGTCACAATAGCTGTCAAGGGACAGAACACACCAATTGAAGCTATCACTGAAGATAATGATGAGATTTCAGCAGTTCCAGATCGGGAACAGTATAACAGGGCAGATTTCCCTGAGGACTATGCTGATGCGAAATTTTTCATTATCAAGTCCTATAGTGAGGATGACGTGCATAAAAGTATCAAATACAATATCTGGGCTAGCACACCAAATGGTAACAAGAAACTTGATGCAGCTTACCAGGAGGCTCAGCAGAAGTCTAGTGGCTGTCCTGTGTTTCTTTTCTTCTCGGTGAGTATATAGATGATGTGGATTTACAAATTTGTTGGTGATATATCATGTATGTATATATTTAGCTGGAATCCTTTGGCTTTGTTAATTGAAATATTTTCTATATTCATGTAGGTTAACACCAGTGGACAGTTTGTTGGCCTTGCGGAGATGGTTGGACGAGTTGATTTTCACAAGAATGTTGAGTACTGGCAACAGGACAAGTGGACTGGCTGTTTTCCTGTAAAGTGGCATGTGGTAAAGGATATTCCTAACAGTTTGTTGAAGCACATCACACTTGAGAACAATGAGAACAAGCCAGTGACCAACAGCAGGGACACACAAGAGGTGAATTCACTCTGAAGCCTCTTCCATTATTCATCTTTTTCTTATCCGTTACTAATCTAACTGCTATAATTAATTCCTATGATTAGGTCAAGTTGGAGCAGGGGCTTAAAATGATCAAGATATTCAAGGAACATTCCAGCAAAACATGCATTTTGGATGATTTTGGGTTTTATGAGAAACGGCAAAAGATAATCCAGGAAAAGAAAGCCAAGCAACAGCAGTTTCAAAAACAGGCAAGGAACTCTCGTTCCTGCTATTTTTTCTAATGTTTAACAACTATGCTTAACGGGAATTCAATATGGAGCAAGTTTGTAGGTAAAATGGTTAATTGTGTGAATTTTGATTATGAAAATGCAGATACTGGAAGGAAGACCTGGTGATGAGAAGAAAGAGTTGGTAAATGGGTCGCATGAGTTGGCAGAGGTTGCAACTGATGTGACGAAGGAACCTTCTTCTGTTCTCCAGTCAAACGGGGAAGTGAAGCATTTGGAGAATGGAGCAACTGCTAAAACTGGAGATGAATCCAAGGCAAGTAAGCCAGTTGCCTCGGAGAAAAGAATGACAACTAATGGGGTTGCTAATGGTTGCTAGTTTCTAGCATGGCCAGGCAGCACCATGATCTTGTAATCAGGAATTTGGAGGAGGTAGAACATACAACTAACTGCGGTGGATCTCTCCTAGGGCCATGGGCTGCTACTGCTTCTGTCTTGCTGCTATATTCCGGAGGGATGGGATAATAACCATGCATGCGATTCTTCCATAGTGGTGAGGCTGATTAGGGCTTTGATTGGAAATCTTTCCTTGGGTTTAGGGCTTCTTTTGATGGTTCTTTTTTTTCCCCTTTCTCTAAATATTCTTGCTATCGTCCTTATTTTTCTTTTTCTTTTTTCCTTTTGTTTTTTCACCTCAAAACCTTTTTACCTTTTTTTTTTTATTATTATTTTCATAGTTTTCCGTTTTACCTGTGTGGTCAAACTCCTGCCTTGTAAATCTAGATCTAGTTTTCTGTCTCTGATTAATATTATTATTTGTAATGGAGCTAGAAAAGCATGGTGGGAGAGTATTTGGAATACAAATGGAGTGGAAGAAGTTCTATGTTTTCTGCTGCTATGACCATTAATTTATTCGTGCTTCGTCATTTGGTTGGTTATGGAAAGCCCCGCTGAGATGCGTTGGTTGCTCTGAACAAATGGTGGATCCTGGCAACAAGATTTTTTCATCATTGCCCAACGATATGCCCACCCAAATCCAATTTTCTACTTTTAGTGTAGAAATTGCTAATGCCATCTCTCCATTTCAGGCTTCTTCTACAATGGCTTTTGATTAAAAAATCAGGAGGAAAAAATGCGCAACTAATCTTGAATGTCTTTTTTATTTTATTTTATTTGTCTTCAAATTCTTTTTTGATTATCTAATTCAATAATTTTATTTTTACTTTTATCGTTGATTTGGGTATAATAAGAAAATCAATATACTTGAAAAAAGATGTTTGCATCTGTTAAGATTAAATCGGAATTTCTTGCTTTGGTTGAAACAAATCTGACCTTACCGTCATCATGATCTTCGCTATAATTAATTGGGCCTATAGGCCCATCCTGAAGGCCCAAATGAGCCCAAACGGAAACCACCCTAAAGCACTTGACTCTGGCTCTCCTCTGTATTCTTTCCATTGCAATCTCTCTGCTGGTTGTGTTGTCGTAATTAAGTCTTCTTTTGATTCAAATTGTGTGTTTAATTGTTTAGATCTAATTCTTATCTTGGAAATATATGATATTGCCTTTTAACTCCATTTTATTGATAATTACATCATTGATTAATTCAAACTTTTATTATGATTTCATCAAATTTATAATGAATTACCCATCCGCTGCATAATATAATCAGGGAGAACCGTTTCCAGTGTAAATAGCTCAAACATCAAGTCGTGATTTAAATTTTTGAACCCAATCAAGCGAGTATCAAACGCATCAATAATACATTATTTGTATGTTCATCAGAAAACTACGCTTTCAATTTGAAACAATCAGCAGTTTGTTAATCTTCGTTTTGGTTTTGGAACAGAAAGGCGTCACATGCAACAGCAGCACATCAGGAGAAGCATGGCATCCAACTTTCCGAAGCCAATGGCAGCAACAATTTTCGTTAGCATGAACTCTTGCACTAATCACGCCATGAATCCTCTTTCCCAGGTCGCTTTTCTCATGCAGCGATTAGTTTTTTGGCATGCAACCATGAAAGTCAGGAACATGAACGGTATTTTTTATGATCAAACTTTTGCACTACACACGCTTAGATTTCTTTTTCTTAGGCGGCTCTCCTGATGCAGCAATGTATTCTTCTGCATTAATGTTCTCGACGGTCCTTTTCTTTCCAAACTCCTTCGCCTTTTTCTACAAGACAACCGAAACAAAAGCATGCAATCAAAACCCTTATTTGCAATAAGAGCCCTCCAGAGCAGGGAAATAGTCGATAAATTATACCTTTATAGACATGGCAATAGCAGCCACATCATTATCTTTATCCTCAGATTTACCAGCATTTTGGTCTCTCGGTTCCTACAAGGAGTCCAAACAGATTTCCTTATTCTTTAAACAAATTAAAAATAACCCTGGAATAAATATACAAAATGCAGTGAACTAGCTGAAAGATCTTCCGAACAAAACCTGAGGAGGATTGAATGCAGCTTCTCGTTTTCTTTTGTTTTCGGCTGTTTTTTCTGCTTGCTTCTCCTGTTTCTCTTGCCACTTCTTTGCTTGTTTCTTTTGTTTGTTCAAAAAGTATTCTCCTGATTCCAGTTCAAGATCAACCTGCAGATATAGAAGAGCAAACCATGCCAATGATGAGAACCAGAGCAACCTAAGATACAGAATATGCATCAAGCAAAGAATCCTTTACAATTACCAAAAGTAATGATCAAACTACCAAAAACTAGGCATAAAAAGCACATAACAGCAAAAAAATAAAAATCAAAAAGCAAATATATATCATTTAAGAAATGAACAAAATAAGCAATTACGTAGAGAAAAACAAGGTGGTGTAATAATTTCAGGGCCTAATGTGAACATTTAGAGATGCATGAACCAAATGATTCTCTAGCAGGAAATCTGTAAATTGGGAGAAAAGAAGTATTTATGTAACCTTGCTAGGTTTCTGAGGAGGAGGGAATGGTGTATATGGTTTCTTCTCTTTCCTCTTTGCCTTCTTTTGTTTTACATTTTTCCTGAAAAGGTTGTATACTAGTTATCATATATACACACAAAATACGTAAAACATATAAACTAAAATAAGGTTCCTATTAAGCTCTTAAGCATTAAAAAGAAAAGAACCGAGTAGATATCATACTTCTTGAACTTTGGAAGAAACCTGTCCCAGCTCTCATTTTTAAGTGCCGGATCCTTTTCAAGCTCTTTCCTCATCATGAGAATCTACATAGCAATGAAAGTCAAGAGAGAGAAAGAGAGTTGCATTCAAATGAAAACAGTAAAAAAAAGAAAGAAAGAAATGAAAAGACAGCTTGTATGTCATACCCAAAGAAAAGGTAGCTCGTATATCATACATACCTTGATGTGGTATACGGGATGTTGTTTATTCTGTATGCAATCTTCTACAATCCTTCTGACCTGTTTTAATCCTTTAAATGAGCCCATGGCAGCCACAGTGTTTCCCTATTCAAGTTCAAGGATGATTTAAACAAAAAAGTCCAATAGTAGTGCGTTTCACCAACCATAGCAAAATTAAATTGGATTCCCAAAATCACAAGGGCTATGACTTACCTGAACTAAAATGTAGCAGCCAGTCAAAATCTCAAGTGCCTGAATTCAATCAATGATAAGAGATGAGCTAATGTAAAGAACTTAGAAATGATCTTTAAGCACACAATATTGCAAGGAAAAAAGAAACCTTCAAAGTGGAAGAATTTGGACCCACGAGATGCTGTCTTCTTTTAACAAATCTCTCCTGCAAGAAGTCAAGAGAAATTTCAATACGCTCGTTCCTGATGACTTGAAAATTTCAGCAAGTTTCTACCATATCACAGTCTAGACTTCCTCACATGATCAAGATAAAGAATGGTTGAAGGAAAAAAAGAGTCATCTTTATCTACACTAGCAAAAAAATATGTGAAAACTAATTGTTATATGCTGCTCAAAAACGATGTTGAAGAAGTGCATAAGCAGACACATAAGTGATCATAAACAAGAAAAGGAATACCTTATTGCGAACTAAGTTACCAATCTTAATAACGTCGCATTGTATTTCATCATTCAGAATTTTGATTGCCTGTTAAAGAAACATCTAAAAGATTAACAGGAGGGCACCTAATACCCAAACAAACAGTTTTCCAGAAAAAAAGGGGAAAGAAGAAGGAAGTACCTGAGGGGCAGGAACACTTCTGGATAAAAGCTTAATAAGATCTCTAGCCTTAACAATGATATAGGGATCCCTGGTTTTTCTTGTAGTTGAAACTGTCATTGATCCCTCAACCTAATCCATCATTAACTAATAATTAATCTCAACTTAATGATAACTAAAAACAAAAAGAAAGGTAACAAGTCAGGGACTGAGTAATTTAATTTACCAGGTTAAGCTCGCAAACAACGCCATGCTCTTTCAAAGCAGATTTCACCATTGGCCACACTTCTTGCAAGTATTTTTCTGTTTTTTTTAATATTTTAATATCAAGAACAAACAAATTCAGAAATTCTTTTCAAAAAGTAGAATTAAATAGAGATAGATAGGCTGATATAGAGAGAGAAACCTCTGTACTGAGGGAAAAGAGTAGAGAAAGAGCTGACTTCGAGAAGACCGCCTTCATTCCATGACGGATCGAACTTCTCAATCTTCCAGTGGTCGATGTTAGGGTCCTCATCCCATGGTTTTGGTTTGTCATGTTTCCCTTTATGCTTCTTCTTCTCCTTCCTCTCTTCTTCCTCTGCCATTCTTCCTCTTCTTTCTTTCCAACGTTTCCTGATTTTCCTTCCAGAAATTACATAAATTCCCTTAAACCCTAATCTATTTCACCCTTCAAAATCTTCACTCTTTGGGCACAAATTAAGGTTGCTACAAGGCCCATGGGCTGTTATATTTTGCATGAGTAAGTCTGAACTGTCTCGGCCTGAACCAGTCTAGTCGAAGCCTGTAATACCAGTGGGCCTATTGGGCCTCATTACATAATGGCTTAGACAAGTTTTACAATCAGCTGGTATTGCGCCGGTTGAGCAACGGTGAAAGCTCCACCCCATGAGTGTTCTGGACGCCTGTCAAGTTTCAATCGGCGACGTCGAATTTTAGTGCCACTTTGGTTGGGTATCATCCGTTTACTATCTGCACAATTCGTGGCCAAGGTTCTATGGTAATTGCAGATCGTAGAGAGTGAATGTTGTTGGAGAGTTATTCAATTCTTCACTTTGCACTCCATCTGTTTGATTATTTGCCGCCAATAAAGTTTTTCTTTTCCCTTCTACAAAATGCACAAATCATTCGTATTTTCGAGCTTACGTAGATCACTGAGATCAGCTATTTTGCCTGGTTTGAGCGCAATGTGGGTTCAGGTGAAGCAAATATCTAGTGGAGGAAGAAGACCCAAGAAAAAGATATACCGTAGAGTCTATGAACTTGACAGGGTTATGGACTTGCAAAAAAAGCCATCTCTTATATTACAGCTTAAATCCATTCTACAATCACAGAAGCATCAATATCTTCGTCTGCGAGATCTTGAAAAGCAAGTTGGTTTTGTCCAAAAATGGAATTTTATGGCATTAATCGAGAAATACCCTTCAATATTTCATGTTAATGGAGGCAACAATGGAACACCTCCTTTTGTCACCCTCACTGATAAAGCTATGAAGATTGCTAGCGAGGAAGCTCAAGCTAGAGAATTAATGGAACCCATTATCGTTAAAAACTTGAGGAAGTTGTTGATGATGTCAATTGATTCTAGAGTGCCTCTAGAAAAGATTGATTTCCTATCCAATGAATTGGGTTTGCCTCAAGACTACGAGCAGTCATTGATTCCTAAACACCCAGAATTTTTTTCAGTGAAAGATATGAATGGCAAATCTTATCTTCAATTGGAGAATTGGGATTCTTCCTTAGCAGTAACTGCTAGGGAGGAAAGATTGACACTTGAAGGAGTTCCTTCCTCTAATCCATCCAAGAAAACGGTCAGAATATCAAAAGACGGTAATTTCTTGGGTCCATTTGCCTTTAAGATGCGCTTTGCTACTGGTTTTAGGCCAAACGCAAGTTTTCTCGAGGAACTTGAAAGGTGGCACAGGATGGAATTTCCTTCTCCATATTTGAATGCAAGGAGATTTGAAACTTCTGATCCAAAGGCAAGAAAGCGTGTGGTAGCAGTGCTTCATGAGCTTCTTAGCTTGACAATGGAAAAGAGGATGACATCTATGCAATTGGATGCTTTTCATTCAGAGCTTTTGCTGCCATCTAGATTACTGCTTTGCTTGGTAAAACATCATGGTATATTTTACATTACCAACAAAGGTGCTAGGAGTACTGTGTTCCTCAAGGAAGCCTATGATGGCTGCAATTTAATTGATAAATGTCCTTTACTGTTGTTTAATGATAAGTTCGCGGCACTTAGCGGTCGTAAAGAGATCAATGTGAGCAATAGGATGCAAGTATGACAGTTTTTTAAGCTGATTTTGCATATTGTTTAACACAACCGAATGATTTGCTTCAGCTGTGATTTTTTGCCAGAATTGCAGATGAATGAACTGGGTACATGAGAAACTCAGCGGAACTTGTATGGAAAATGTATCATGTAGTGTTGATCCCGCTATTTAAATATTCATTTATACGATGTTTATATAACACTATGTGTTTATTAATTGTATTAAATACATCATATTATGTTTCACATGCTATATTATTATGTATACAACTCCATACGACTTGAACTCACCCTCCTGGTCGGAATTTATAACCTCAGGGGATAAAAAGTATAGAATGAAGATTTAGGATTGAGCTGATACATCTTTTTCTGTAGCAGCATATCTTTGAAGGTGGCCTGCGAATTATTGAGGAAGATTGGTATCTTCTCACCATGACGGCATATACATAATTATGCGTTGGCACCAATGATGTGTTATTATATCTCAGTCAAGTACACATTTAGGTTTATAGCATCATTATTTCATGTGTTTACATGTCCAAACAAATCATTATTTGCCTTGTGTTATTGCATTATTTCAATGAGCCTTTCATTTTTCACATATATTAGTACAATTCATACAAGTCATAACCCTCAAACAACAAACGTACTTTGATTTTACATTTCGTATAAGTTTGACACGAATGTTCGAGTTGCAATAAAAACCCGGTAAGAAATATCCGGGTAAAATTGGAGAATAAACAAATGGGTATTTCGCATTGTTTTTTTTTTTAAAAAAAGGGGCAAACTCTCTAGTAGCATAACATAGTGCAGAAAATCCAAAAGGAACAACAATAATTCGAAAAAGAAAGTAACAAAGCCAAAGCGACTCTGGTAGAGAGATTGGTAAGAAAAAGTCCATGGTGATGGTAGAGGAGAAGAGAGAGTGTTGTCTCCTAAAGCCAAAAATAGGTACGAGTGTTAGGAATAATATAGATGGATGCAGGCTTACATGTCTGAGCAATAATGGCAGGCACTGGGAAGTCCATATCTGTTGAAAATGGGATGGTGGGATCAGCCACAGCCTGTGCGACTTTCTTATTGTACACTAAGACAAGTCCTTTTCACTGAAAACCCCCATTCATTTCTTAATTGGGCAGATAAAATAATTCATCACTTCATGGTGGAACCCATTTTCAGGCCCAATGATTTTTAACCATTCCTGTCCTCTTGTTTCAAGTGGCCCATTCGTATTCGTTAGCTTTTAAATGTTATTTATACATCGCTTTCACCAGAAAACACACATATATATTAAAAAACCAAAAATGGGTAATCACAGCCAACAAGTTTCAGTATTAAAAATGAAAAAAAATACTCATAATATAAATAAATTTTTCGATACGTAAATCAAAGAAGATGATGATTATATCATTCATTATATTCAGAAGAATTTTATTGTTCATCAAACTGATAGTTAAGCTTTCGAAAAAGTCTTATCAAATGACAAAGAAACAGAAAATGATGTACATATTGTGGGAATGTGAATGGAGAGAATTGGCATCTGCTGCTATAATGGGTACAGAAAATCAAAACAGATGCAAGCATCATGAGCCATCCACAATGTGATCGGCGTGAAAGTTGAAGATAATAATAATATTATTATTAGTGTAATCTTTTTTGTGAGTTTGCTCTGATCCTCCATTATTAATTTGTTGAAATATCCACCAGAAAGAGACCCACCAATAGCCTTTTGTTATATTAGGCTATATTTAGTTCATTCTATATCAATCAAAGGACAATGATAAATACACCTATATTCAAGTCACTATTTTTTAGTCCTTTTTTATTTATTTATTAGCAAAAGATAAATTTTAGAAATAATTATTAAGATTTATCTTATTTAATACTTCATTAAAATTGATAATATTAAACACAAAACAAATAAACTATTTATTAATTAGGCAGAATTTTAAATTTATTTTTTAAACAAATCACAATTATCTTTCATATATAAATAATTATCAAAAAATTAAATTTACCATAGATTAATAATATTGATAATATCGTATTAGATTAAATGTGTAAATTATGTTGAAATCTTTTAAAATTGAATTGTAAATTATGATTATGATGGGAATAAAGAGATATTAAAAGGGTATGTAAAGGGGGGGGCAATAGGGAATGAAGAGGTGGGATGGAGATGGGAAGTTGATGATAGCGCAATAATATTGCGGTGAATAATATGGTCCAAGCCGTGCGTTGGATTGGATGGGTGGACGATTCTTTGCTATGTCCTCTTTCCCATCGTCACATCACACAATTCAATTCCCATGTCCTTTTCACTGTCACACCACCCCCACTTTCCCAACCCCAAACCTCAAATTTATTTGAATTCATCATTAATATCCTATAATAACATCTTATTTTCATCAAAATTTTGATAGTTTTAGAAGATTTTGTTAAGATTTTATGAGACGAGATTTAAGTTAATCGAAATCCTGATAATGGGTTTTTAGATCGAAAAGATTACGATGATCTCAAAAATCATTTTATGATATATTTGTTTATAAGTTTTGATGGGCATGATTTCATTGGAATCACTTTTGTATGGTTTATTGTTGAACCTGTTACTTAGTCCAATCAAACATCTCTTCGTGCTATCTATCCACATAGAAAATCCATTGGATTTTAATTTAATATATAGATATATTTTTTTGGTAGTTAAATCATGTCTGCCCACTTACACAGCTAACATGCATATGATTTTTAGTTGCTAGGTTTCTAAGTTAGTGCCTAATGTGGACAAGAAAGAACTATCAACTTTAATCAAAGTGCCACACCCAAATGAAAAGAGAATATTAACCAAAGATGGAGGAGTTGGGTTTCCACACACACACACACACACTCATTCTATAAAAAAACGATAATAACCAAACATAGAATTTTAATTATAAGAATTTCATAAAGTCTATAGATTTTGCATCACTTCTATCCTGTGATTTCTGGGTTGAAATATTTCAAATAAAATATTTATTATATTATATTTTAAATATGATGAATGAAAGTAGATTAAGACTTCACTTGCATTTCTTATTTGTCCTTACTTTCGACGTGTAATTCTCCAAGCAAAGTGTCATCCATGGTGGGGCAAATTCCAATTCAAAATTGCAGCAAGTAATGCCTTTTATGATCTTTAGCTTTACTCCACCCCTCACACCAAATTCCTCATCCACGTAAAGTAGGTCATTGAAATTGCCCACATAAAGTAGGAAAGTAGGAAAAGAGAAAAGAACAATACTATTCACTACATATATGATGATCTTCAAAGTGAACATATAATGGGTTTATGCCTTCTTCCATTTTGGATTTGTGGATTCTTATATAGACCCACCATGCCTTTTTTTTTTGTTTTTTATTATGTCAAAGCTATAGTTACCCATTATTTTACCTTTACTAGGAAGCACAAAGAGTATTTGAATTATGCATTATAACACTCTATATGGTGTTAATTACTTTAGTAAGACTTGCCTATCTTACCAAACCTTACCATATTGGTTTCAAATAAAAGGGTAGAAAAGCAAAGTAGTCTTCCACACTTTAGCACTATACCAATCCCATTAAATAAACCCTAGAAATTGATGTAAAGAAACATTCATGTTTTATTGGATCCTCCTCATGTTTATCAAACCATTGGCCTATCTCAATTTTTATATAAACAAGTCATCCCTCCTATGAAATGTCGGTTTGATCCCATTAAAACCTTTTACTTTAAAGATTGTAAATATTCAATGCATTGTAATAATGTATGTTTTTTTATATATCATTCTTATTTTCATCTATTATTAAACGTAATATTGAATATTTTTAATATCCATTCAGTTAAATAAAAATGTATCCACTTATTTATTGTTTTATTCATTAGAGGCATAATATATATATATATATATATATATATATATATATATATATATATGATAACACAATGAAATATATATAAATAATTATTTTTAAAAAAATCATAATAAATCTTAAAAAATATTTGAAATTAAATCTGATAATTTCATTTCATTTTAAAATTTTTTGATAGTAAAATTGATGATAGAAGTAAAAAATTTTGTTTATGAAATAGTTGTTTATGATTTAAGATGGATTTGCCAAGAGAAAGAGAATGTATGGTGGGGCTTGAGGTGAAAAGAAAGGGGGAAAAAGGAAGCTGCATGAACAAATAAAGAAGAAAGGAAAAGGGAAAACAAAATCAATTGCAAGATGATGGAGAAGAACATGAAAGAGACTGAGTTTTTGTCACCAAGGGAAAGAGAAAGTAAGGGTTCCCATCATGGCCCCCATGAAAAGCTTCCATGTTCATGTTCATGTTCATGTTCTATTATTATATTATATGCTTTTCTACTAGCCATTAATTTCATCTTTGGAAAATCAAGCCAACCCCACCTTCAACTCAAATAATGGAACATCATTTATACACATACATATATAATCTAAAGTGGACAAATTATTATTATTGTTGTTGGTATTGACACATATTTCCATACCCTTTTGTACACACCACCCACCCAGCAAGTCCTTTTCCTTCTCTATTCGCTCTTTTCTTCATTAGCCTGTCTCTCTGGCCTATAAAAACAAAAAGAAAAGATAAAGGCAAAGGCAAAGGCAAAGGCAAAGCAGGAGAAGGATCCAGGAAATAGAGCTAGACAAAATTAATTCATTGATTGAAAACTAGCAATTGGGTCAACCATCATTTTCCTCTTGCGTTGTGTGAGTCTAGCTATACAAATTTTAGTCTTTGTTGGAATATTTATCTATCTCTATCATGTGAGCCTAATTATATCATATATATATATATATATATATATATATATATATATATATATATGGTACCCATTATTATATTAATCTTCATTAAATTATGGATACGACCCATTGTATTATTTTATAAGGATTATTCTTTTACTTTATTTTTCTTGTATTTGATGATGCGTATTTTTATTATATGCTTTAATTAATTCGATGCATGTGTTTCTTTGGATGGCTATCTAAATGGGGACAGATTGAAAGGAATCAAGAATCTCAAACTCTCAAAATTAATAAATACTTACATATATATATATATACCCTGAAACCCAGTTGATATTGTCAAATTATATAATAAATTAAGTTTCAATTCTTCATGATATTGATTTATGAATTAAGTATTATAAGCATCTACCATGTTCACGTTTTAGAAATTTATGCGTACAGGAATCTGTTACAATCACCACCTATATATATATATGGGACCCGATTCTGTAATTATTGTGCACTAAATAATTTATTTATATATAAAATCAGCTTCATTCCACTAATTAATAATTATTATTACGATAATGATGATGCATTAAGAAATAGAGATTCAACCCATTTCAATACCTGAAACAACTTACAATAATATATAATTCCAACAAAATCGTATTCGTTGCTCGATTTTCTCAACCACAAATCACAAATGCTTGCGGCAATTTGATTTTGAAGATTGAAAATTGAAGTTGGAATTCAAACAAATTAGTCAATGATTATGAATTATTGATTGAATAAATTGTCAAAACAGAATAATAATAATAATAATAATAAACATAAATTCGCAAATAATTAAATATCATTAATCATAAAAACTGTTGACGTTTACGAAATGTTTCTAATAATTTATAAAAACAAAAATAAAAAAAAAGAAAGAAAGGGGAAGAAGAAGGGAAAGGAATCGTATTCACGTGTTCGGGAGGGGATGCCGGTCACAAAGGAACAGATGGTCCTGATACAGATTGTGGGGGCCCACGCCTTTGGACCTTTTAAAATCTTACGAACAATATCTCCTCTTATTTTTGTGCTGTCCTTTGTTTCCTTTCTCCTTATTTAATGCTAACTTTTCCGACTATTCTTCTGTCCTTTTCCCTTTTTTATTTTTTATTTAATATCCCACTTCCTGCCTGACGTGGGCGCTCTCCCCGCCAACTTTTCCTTGCGCATCTGAAATCAATCATTTTCCTGGCAATAAAATAAAATCAAAATTATTCAGCATCAGTTGCCCAATTTTGAAGGTTGGAATTGAATTTGGATTTTAAGATATTTTATTTTATTTTCCAGTAAATCGAAATAGTGAAGGGATGGTAGGAAATTAAATAATACAAAAAAAGAAATACGTCCAGAGGGGTCCATCGCATCATAGGAGGATGTAATGGTAAAATCTTTGGATCTATCCTTACTTATTTTTGGTTACGTGACAATCTCAATAAAGTTGCCTTAACGTTTGTGGATTTGTCTTAACTTAGCATAATTATTCATGTTCGAAGTTCGCAAGATGATAAACCTGGCGGGACCCACTCATGAATTACAGCTTTACAGCTGATTTAATAATGAAATTAACTCATTCCAGGAAAGTTCTGCGGTAATTGATTAGTTTATGAATCGTGTAGTGTGAGGGGAGGGGGGGGATCACGTGCTTCGTACTCATGCGGTGTCGTTTTCATGGAGGGTGGGTGGTGTAGTTATGCTCAAATATTTTTCTCGATCGGATGCTCATCTGATATGATTTGATTTATGATTTTGGTGGGTGATTAGTGATGATGGTCGTCGTGGCAATAATTTAGAATTTATCACCGAGGCCTCTTATTGGGAAAAAGCAAGAAACTGACAAATAATAAATAAGAAAACGTTGTCGTTTGGAATGCGCCAAGCGGTGATCATGCACTAGGGTACTAGGTTAAAAAAGGCAATAAAACTGAATAAAATAGGGTTTTTTTAATAAAAGAAAAATCGTGCGCGTAAAGAGAGAGAGAGAGAGAGTGTGTGTGGGGAAAGGAAGTGCAGTGCCAGTAGTGCCACTGCACAATTAACAACGACATTTACTCGCTACCTACATGTCAGCTTCTGCCTCACACCTGTCGCTTTCAAATTCTCGTTGACTCCACGCCTCACTTA
>CANYBF012202236.1:0-16219 GCA_948192965.1 Dalechampia spathulata
TTTATGGATTCTTCTGCACTGTTCCAATATCATGGACTTCAATAAATAGTTTAATACTCCAAGTAAAACAAGTTCATTCAAAACATTGTACTATATAATGAATAATGCCTTTATTAATGAAAAATGTATGGTACAAATACACATGATGCTCTAAAGCATACACTAACATTATCTTAGTTCATATACGTATGATGTCCTACCTTGCTCCAAGTGTACATCTATATACTCTTTTAATTCCACAATTGACTATTATACCAAAGCTCTTAAATAATCTACATGGCCAGTATAAAGAATAAATAACTACTTACTAATACACATACATTGTCCATATATAAATTGGACACATCAACTATATATTAACAATTTTTTCTAGAGTTAAGCTTTCTTTCCTTCAAGATTCTAGTGAGATCTCTCTCTCTCTCTCTCTTTGAGTTACTTAATTCTTTCTATTTATTACTTTGCATGAATTCATGTATACTTATATATATATATATATATATATATATATATATATATATAAGGGATATTTAACAATTCTAATATTACCAATTGTTACAATTCCTATCAATATTTCCACTTCCTTGTTCATTAAACTTAGTTTTATACACAAGACATAATATAATTCTAATTCCTTTCCATTTGTAAACAATTTCTTCATACGCCACTTAAGGACACCTCATAATAATTCCCAGTTCATGCTCTAATATGACCATATTCTCTTTTTATCATTTACTTTTACCAATCCACACTTTGTGTGTGTGGATTCACTAACAATATTTCTAAGACATAAACACTTCATTATATTACTCACAATTCTCACATATAAGTCTATTAATCACATTCTTATACGTAAACTTAATCTAAAAAGCTTTAAATACCTTGAATTGTATAGTTGTTGGTAAGTTTCTTCAAAAGCTTCTTCTTCTTCAAGGTATAATGTAACTTAATGATAGCAACCTTCCACTTTTGTCCCTCAACTATCACCCTGCCAAAACTCTTTAGCTTTTCATAATAGAGAATTGTAGGTTTTTTTTTGATGAAAAGTACCTTCTGGATCCTTTAGAATATTTGATATAGAACCTCGTTCTATCATTGTGGGTGGGGCTTTCATCGACCCAAAGTAAGGCTTATGACGCATGGATCAAATGCCCGCTTGGAGAAAAAATGTAGTCTTCTAGAGGGGCTATCTCGAGGAATGAGATAAACTCAAAAGGTCATAAGATGGAGTCACCACCGGATGGTTTTAGATTTGGTTCAACCGACCCATAGTATGAATGTTAAGTTAAACCCTTCAGAGATGGGTTTGGGTGGTGAAGATCTATTCACTTAGAGTTTCAAGTTTCATTGAACCATTTCAGTAGAGTTAGTTACTTTAGGTAGGCTAGCATTCATAAGCATGAAATTAGCATACAATAGAGTATAGCATAGCAATAATCATGGTAGATATAGCATGGCAAGTATGATATGGAAATCAGGGCATGGTATCATGATATAGCAATCAGGGCATGAAACATGGCATAGGCATGGCATTTGAGATGACATAACATAGGCATGGCATGTGAGATGACATAACATAGGCATGACATGTGAAATGACATGGCATAGGCATGGCATATGAGATGACATAGCATAGGCATGGCATGTAAGATGACATAGCATAGGCATGACATGTGAGATGATATGACATGAGCATGACATATGAAATTACATGGTATAGGCATGACATATCAGATGACATGGCATAAGCATGACATATGAAATTACATGGAATAGGCATGACATGTGAGAGATAAAATGGCATAGACATGACATGTGACATAACATGGCATAAGCATGACATGTAAAATTACATGGCATAGCATACATCATATAACAATGATAAAACGAGCATAGTAGCATGAATGAAAATTAAGAATAATGGCCTAAAGAAAGGGATCAAGGAAGATAGGATACATGATGACATAAAGCTAAATCATACATGTCGAGGGAATAATGCCTATATTATCATATAAAATCTTCATCAAGATATAAAGTCTAAGATATTAAGCAATATCTCCTCTACTTTGGAAAAATTTAACCTCAAACAGCATGAAACAAAAATGCATGAATGAAAATGTAAAATATAAGCAAATAATCATTAATAGTAAATGAAATTTGAGACTTAATTGATCAATTCAATACCATGTAAAAGCATAAATCAAGGGTCAAAGTTTAATGAATGTAATGGTAACAATCATGAAAATGCAAATAAACATGAGCTGGATTGTGAAAATCATGTAAAAATGATCAATTTTAGGTAAAATCAATCAATAGCCTAATTTGAGGATTCTAAGATCATATGAAACATCACTTAGAAAACAATCAACATCCAATTAAGCTAAACATGTCAAAAGATAAGCAAAATCATAATTAAAATGGCATTAATTGATTAATTAAGTAAAATAATGATGATGTAATAGCAAAATCAATAAATTGATCATGGGTAACTTGATTGGAAGACTTTAACATCATTCAAGAGTCAATTAAAGATAGCAAAATACATCCAATCAAAGCCAATCATATCAAACATTGTAAATAAATAAATTAAATAGGCATTTCTGTTGAAAAATTAATTTTGAAACCAAAATAAATGAAATGTGATTAATGTATGATGAATTTAGATTATTAGGGCTACTGTAAAGCCACTAATGCTACTAAAAACTTCAAGAAATAAGAGAAATCAAATAAAATCAAACAAAAATGAATGAAAAAATGATTTTCTAGAAAATTGGGCATCTTTGTGCGTAGCATGTAGGTGGATGTGCGCCACATATATATCATGTGTGGTGCACATGACACCTTGTGCATAGCATCTAGCAAACACATAATGAAGAAAAATGAATTTTAAGGTAAAAATGCAAATTGAATCATAAATCTCAGCATATTTATAACAACCACAGATCATTTAAGTCATCAAAAAGCATTAATAGTTATCATAGCATGCATGATTGAAGCCAATCATCAAAACAAAGCCATAAATCCAAAACCATAAAGCAAATCAAAAGTAAATGAAGAAAACAATAAGCATTCTCAACTCACCAAAGGAGCAGCTTTTAAAATCCTTGCTTCCAAACCATGATTAGGGATTTAAGTATGATTAATTAGTCTCTAATCCTATATTAATTACTTAATTAAGTGTGGTGAGATTTTACCAAAGTTTAGGCAAGTTTTGTTAATTTCAAACCTCTTTTCTATAAATACAAGACATGTATTTATAGGTAAGGGTCATGGGATTAAGGAAAATACATTAGCAATGTGAGATTTTAAAAATTTATAAGCCATGTGTGTAGTATATAGTGCTATATGCATAGCATATAGTCTAAAAAAGGCTATATGCACAGCATGTAGTAGCAGATGCCCAACATGATGTGTTTTTGACCTATATGTGTCATCCAATGTAAGTACATTGGCATATGTGTCATAGATCAAGCAAGCATCATTTAGGGCATATATGCATGGAACCATATGGAGCATATTAGATTTACTCCAGAAAAAGCCACCCACCATACGTATATTTTCAAAACATGTGTAGCTAAATAATTAAATTAAATGATTATTTTAATCTAATAAAATAAATAAATAAAATAATTATTTTAATGTAATAAAATAAATAGATTTTAGACTAAATTATTTGGTTTATTATCTAAATTGAATTATTTTAATAGTCAATCATATAAATATTATTAAAATAATAAATAAATGAAGTGATAATTAGTTTGATACAAATTAAGTAGAATTCTATCACTTCAAAGTGATAGAGATGTAGTCTTATCAAAATTCTTCCCATATTGCTATAAATAAGGGGCTTCCCTTATTCTAAAGTTAAAAGCAAGAAGTAGCTCTCAAGCTCTTAAGGCTCTCCAAATCTTCAAGTACTTAAGGTGTCATTCAAATTCATTTAGGCATTCAATAAATTCATTAAGATGTTCATCAAGGTCATCAAGGTGTTGTTCTCTAATGTGAAGTTTAATTAAACATCAAGCCGTTGAATCGTATTCTTCTCCAAAAATCAAGCTTAATTCAGGATCAAACTACAAAAACTTTTGAATCAAGTTCTTTTTTAAAGATTCGAATTAAGGAGGGTATTTGTAGATACAAAAATTTTAAATAAATTTCTAGAATAATGAAATATATTTTGATCTATGAAATTATTAAACTAAAAAATTATTTAATCTAATAAATAACATATATTTTATAAGTCAATTAAATAAATATTTTTGATTTATAAAATAAATAAATTAAATGATTATTTTAATCTAATAAAAATAAATAAATTTTAGACTAAATTATTTGGTTTATTATCTAAATTAAATTATTTTAATAGTCAATCAGATAAATGTTATTAAAATAATAAATAAATAAAGTGATAATTATTTTCATACAAATCAAATAGAATTCAATCATTTCAAAGTGATAGAGATGTAGTCTTATTAAACTCCTCCTCATATCATTATAAATAAAGGGCTTCATTTATTCCAAAACACAATTAGAAGTTAGAAGCAAGAAGTACTCTCAAAGCTCTCCAAATCCTTAAGTACTTAGGGTATTATTCAAGTTCATCAAGGCATTCAACAAGTTCATCAAGGTGTTTATCAAGTTCATAAGGTGTTTTTCTCTAATGTAAAGTTTAATTCAAGATCAAGCCCTTGAATCGTATTCTTCTTTAAAAATCAAGCTTAATTCAAAATCAAACTACAAAAACCTTTGAATCAAATTCTTGTTTCAAGATTCGAATCAGAGGATCAAAATTCTTTGTTCAAGAATTTTATATTAAAGATTGTACCTTACTTTAAATTAATTAAATTTATTTATTGCTCAAATTCTTATTTAATTTATTTTTTTCTAGATTTTGAACATTATAGATATGTATTAGACCTTGGATTTTGATGTATGTGTTTTGTGTTATTCAATTTAAGTTATTTACAATTTAAAATAATTTTTCTATATGTGGTACGAGCGTACCACTTGTGTTTATTATGGTACAAGCATATGGTTGACCGTACCAACATGCCTTTGTTTTGTTGAAAGTGGTATGAGTATACCAATGGGTGGTACGATCGTACCAATGCTCTGAGGAATTTGGTTTATTAGGAAATTTTATTTGGTACGGGTGTACGAATGGGTGGTACGGTCATACCATAGCTCTCAGGAATTTTGCTTGTCAGTAACTTTGTTTTTGTACAGGCATACCAATGTGTGGCACAACTGTACCAAGCTTTTGCATAGTTTTTATCTGTGTGTTTTTGATTTGGTACAGGCATACAGGAATCCGTACGGCCGTTACCGACTTTCCAGATTCATTTTAAAACACTTTATAATGGATCTATTTCAGAAGAGACTCTTTCCATTCAAATTCTAATGGCTATTTTTGTAGAGCAAAGCTTCCTTGAGCATTGAACTTCAATTGCAAGTAAGTTTACTTATTGTATTACAATTCTAGTATTGTAAACTCTCACTATACTATATTTCCACAACCTAAGTGTTGGGTTTTGTAATTGTAGGTTGGTGTGAGATTAATGCTTAAGGCATTGATAGCATAGATTGTTCGTATTGTAAGCACCAAATGGAAGTCTTCTTGGAAAGCGATGGAGTTGACTTATTTGACTTGATAGAGAATGATTTTGCTTCATCAATAATCATAGTTGATGGAGTTACTTCTCTGAAGGCCAAGGCAACTTAGACTCGAGAGGAATTCAAGGCGAATGCACAGAATAAGAAGGTGATGAATATGCTTTACTATGCTATTAGCCATGAGGAATACAAACAAGTTTCACATTGTGTCATGGCTAAGCAAATTTGGGTCACTTTGGAAACTCATCACAAAGGCACAAATCAAGTTTGAACCAAGAAGATTCGGCTACTAACTCATCAATATGAGTTATTTACAATAAAGGCAAATGATTCAATTTCAAAAATGTACAACTGCCTCATTGTAATCACAAATGGATTCTATTTTGAAACATCAAAAACTTCGTGGTAATAAAGAAGGTATTGGTTTTAGCTAAAACTCTTCCTACACTTCTAAAGGCACAATTTTTGTTAAAGCCTCCACTTCAACATAAAAACCAAACGATTTCAAAAAGAAACATGTTCATTCTAAGACCAATAGAATGCATAACAATAAGATGCATCATTGTTCATGTTCATACAATCATAGTCATCCTCATGCATCTAGAAAGAAGTATGTCCATAACTATTCTAGATTTAGAAATGTCATATACCACTATTGCAATAGGAAAGGGCATACCACCAATAGATATTTCATTAGAAAAATGCATTGGAATGATAATGATATGTACGCTTCTAACCCCCAAGAACCCAAATACATTTGGGTACCTAAGAAAAACTGATCGTACTTATCTTGATAGGTATGCTTGAGATCCAAGATTAGTGAAAGCAAATGGTACCTTGATAGTGGATGCTTAAGGCATATGACTGGTAATGCAAGCCTCTTTTCCAACCTTGAAAATTGGGATGGCGGTAATATCACCTTTGGAGACAACGCTAAAGGTAAGGTTGTTGGAATTGGTAAGGTTAGTAAGGATTCTAACTTTTCTATTAACAAAGTTTTGCTAGTAGAGGGATTGAAACATAATTTTCTTAGTATTAGTTAATTGTGTGATAATGGCTACAGATTTTTTTTAATCCCAAAGGTTGTTTTGTTTATAGAATATGTGATGATTTGTTAGTATTTCAAAGTGATAGGATAGTGTTAACCCTGACTTTTCACGCTTGTGCAGTTTCGGGTTTTATGTTGATTTGGATCGGTTCTAGTCCCCGATATCGACTCTGATTATGCACATGGGCCTCTATGGCTTCCCCTGAGCATTCTGGTGCATAGAATACCTCAAAGCTGGTGGGCCCCACCACGGCACCTGGTAGGGCCCGCCACCCTCATTTCTCTATTCTGTGTGTTCTATACATTCAGAATACACTTCATTGTTTCCTACATAAGGCAAACCACACGAAATGCAAAATAATGCATTTCGGGTAATTGACACTATTCATCATGAATAGTGCACATGTGGGGCCCACCACCTCCATCAACCTATTCTATGTATTATGTACTTACAGAATACATTTCATGGCTGCCTTACGCAAGGCACATCCCGTGGAATTCTAAATGCTACATTCTGGGCTCGCCGCACTATGGGGCCCACCAAGCATTAATGGGACCCACTACCCACTGTAATTTTATTCTGTGTGTTATGTACTCATAGAACACATCCCACTTGCTGCCCTACTCAAGGCAAAGCGCTTGGCATGCTATTTGCCACCTTTCGGGCCTACTACACTATAGGGCCCACTGAGGCACTATTCACTATGAATAGTACACATGTGGGGCCCACCACTCAACTTAGCCTAATTCGAGTGTTCTATGCACATACAACACATTTTCGCTAGTGCCTACGCAAGGCATGACCTTTTGGTATGCCGAATGCCCTTTTGGGCTAGAATAGTGTCATAGGCCCTAAAACAGGCCCATTAGCGAAAACTCATTGTTCGGAGCCAAATTTGGCAAAACTCAAAACTGCAAAGTGACTCAGAATGTTGTTTGCATCTCTGATGACATATGGCATGTATTACATTTTGATCATACGGGCCTGTACCCATTACCTAAAAATGCAACATGTGTAGCACATTGCACAATGCACTACGCATGTTACAGGAAAAGACGTTTGGTCGGGAGCCTTTTCGGGACCAAATCTGGAAAAATTTTGTACTATAAAGTATCTTAGAATGTCAAATGACACATATTTGACATATGGCTCACATTACATTTCGCTCATACGAGGTGGAGCGCATTGCAATGTGCATAGTGCTTTATACAATGCGCTACGCACATTACAAAAAAAAGATGTTTGGTCGGGAGCCCTCCCAGGACCAAAACTAAAGTGAACCATATCACACAATGTCTTAAAACATAAAATGATGCTTCTAGGGCATGGGGCACACATCTTGATGTAACCCCAGTCGGCCCCATGTGACGGGTCAACATACAATGTGCTGCGCACATTGACAATGTGTGGTGCACATTGACAATGTGTGGTGCACATTCTTTTAAAATTTTCAAATCCAGTCCAAAAATTACAATTTTACCAAACCCTAATTTGGCTCTATAAATATAGAGCTAAGGGTCATCTGAAGGGGATCCGAATTTTGCTCTTGAAGCAAGGGAAAACTATGCCAAAATTATTCTAAAATTAATTAAACACTTAATTAATTAAATCCTTAGGATTTAGAGACTAACTGGCTCTAGTTAAGCTCCCTAAGCATGATTGGAGTGAAGATCTTGAAGAAAATCCTATTACCAAGAGGTAATTTTCTCATTTTCTTCCACTTTTTTATGGATTTTTGCATAAATCTCCAATTTTTGGCTTGATCTCTTGATTTTTGGCTTGGATCTTGAATTTGTATGGGTTGCTCATGCTGTTGAGTACCCAAAAACACTAATTTATGGCTTTGATCTGCCTAGAATTCACATTTTTCTTGAAAACCTTCTGTTTTCTAAAGAATGTGCGCCACATATTCATGAATGTGCGCCACATATTGCCAATGTGTGGCGAACATTCCTCTATGTGTTGCACACATTGTTTGCAAATTTTCCAAAAAATGCTATTTTTCTTAATTTTTACTTCCGATCTGATAAATCTAACTACATTAGAGGCTTTTCCATGCCTCTAGTGTACTGGATCTGTCATAAATCCTCTAGATCCAAATTAATTTTCAACTTTGAAATTAATTTTTCTAAGAATGTGTGCCATACATTCATGAATATGCGCCACACTTTGGCAATGTGTAGCGCACATTCATCAATGTGTTGAACACATTGTTCCTATAATTCTAAGAAAATCACGTTTTTCTTCCATTTTCTCGCCCGATCTGATTTTCCAGTGACATTTGAGGCTTGGCCATGTCTTAAATGTTCTAGATCTATCAAATATTATCCAGATCTAATTAATTTTAACCTTCAAATTAATTATTCAAGTTAATTGCATGATTAAATGTTTGGATTGCAATTTGGAGGCCGATCCGTGCTCAAATGAGGTACTGTTCTTTATTAATGTTGCTTATTTTAATGTGTGCCACACATTGTATAATGTACGCAGCACATTGCCAATATGCTACGCACATTGTATAACATGCGATGCACATTCTTCGCATTTTTCCAGAAAAATCATATTTTTCAGCAGTATTTCAATGTATTTTGACAAATCCAACAACATTTGATGTTTGGCAGTAACTCAAGTGTATTGGATACAACATAAAATAAATACATTTAATTAATTTTGGCCTCAAAATTAATTTTTACGATAAAAAGCCATTTTTACTCGTATAAAATGTGATTTTTGAAAGGATTGGAATTAATTGGTTGAGTGGCTATCTACAATAATTTTGATGTGATGTTAGCACTCCCATTTGACTTTCCATGATCAAAGAAAAATAATTTTGCTTAAAATAATTTTTATTTTTATTAATTTTCACGATCTAACTCGTATAAAATCACATAATTATTGCCAAATAATTAATGGATTTTGACTCTTGGTTCATGCTTTTCACATGGCATTGGACTAGTCAAATAAATCCTAACTTCATTTTCTACTAATGAATTTATTTGTGTTTATTTTGCATATTCGCATCGTGCATTTTTGGCTCGTACCACCCAAGGTGAATAGTACCCGAGAAGGAGGGGACGTTACTTAACGTCCCAAAATATGTATGCGAGGATATTTATGTAATAGGGTAGATTATTATTGGCCTGTAATAATTAATCCCCCTAATATCCCCTAATTCCTCGATCCCTTTTGATCGCTTGTTTGTGATAGTAGTCTTGATTCCTACTTAGCTGCAAGTATACAGGTTATCGTAGTATGATATCGATCCCACGAGGATTTATGGTTTATCCATCTCTACTCTGTTTTCTTGTTTGTTTAGGCAATCAACATGGTTTGATGTTGAAGGTACTTAATAGTAAAGGCAAGTTTAGACAGTAACAACTCACAAGTGTAAGGTTTAAACAATAGTGTAAGGCATAGGATTTGAAATCATCTTTACCAAATGAGGCTAATAATCATGTGCTTATACCCAAAATATCCAATGGCATTAATAACCCTCTCTCAAGGCAAAACCAACTAAATTCCACCCTAACATTTAGAATTCCTTAGTCACAATTGGAGTCTTCCAATTAGGGGAACTATTAAGCTATCATACAGGAACTAGGGATATGGAGATCTCTCTCACACATTTACCTAATCAGAATGAGTAGTAGTTCGTAATTCAACTCTCGTTGCAATTGTGAAGCATAAGTAATCAATTAGAAACTAAACTGTAGATTTGCCATCTCTCAATGAACAAGCAGTTAACAATCCAACTCTCGTTGCAATCATTAAGCATAGATTGTTTCCAAAATCAAACTTTAGAATTAAACACTCATAGTAATGTTCACAAGCACAATCAATCATCAACCCCATAAGGGATTCTGAATTCAAACCCTACAAGGAGTACTTAGCCACTCATGGATGAGAAAGAAATACAATAAGAAAAATGAAGAACAAAGAAGAACACAGTACAAAATTGCTAAAGAGATCAAGAGAGCTGCTGGTGTAGATGGTGAATGAATCCTCACCCTAGATGCCATCCTCTTTTTATGCTTTGAGTGGGGGTCCTCTAGCTTTAACTCCAATTTGTTTGTATTTTTGCCTATCTTATTGATTTCTTTGTCCATGAGGTCTCCATTAAAGTTTTTTTGTTTTTGTTCCCCATAGATCCCCTTTTTTTCCCTCATTCTTCTGCAGATTTTATGCTTTAAATGGCTCATAATTGAGAAGTCACGATCGTGGCTTTGCAAGTCACGATCATGACTTGCTTGCTTGAATGTGCTCGGGCTTCAATCCTTCTATCATGATCGTGACTTTGAATGTCACAATCATGACTTGACTTGGTTGCCTCTCTTCCCTTTTAGCTTGGTTTCTGTCACGATCATGACTTGCTTGGAGGTGTCCTTCTTTGCATCTTTCTATCACGATCGTGACTTTGATTGAATGTCACGATCATGACTTGCTCCTTGAAGTCCCAAAATGCTTCATTTTTCCTCTATTACTTCTCTATCACTACACAGTTCATAAACACATCAAATTCTACTAAATCAAATCATAAATGTAATAGAATGAGCATTAAACATCAACTAAATATAACTAAATAAACATGCAAATTGACATACATCACCTTTCACCGGCCATTAAACTTTTTTATTCATATATTTGCCTAAATATACATGTCATCACATGCCATGTCACATGACACAATCATACACTACTATGCATGTCATACATATGCCATGCCATAACATACTATATTTTGTATGCATATATCTATAAATATGCCAATACGCAAATGCAAAAATACACGCAACTCTTCATGCATATATATGTCACATCACATGTCATATATGCCATGTCACGTTGTATGTCATAATGCATGTCATACAGTATGCCATGACCTTTACTATGTTGAATACACATTCACATACACACCACTATGCCATGACATGCATGTGCCATGCCATACATCACTTCATACGCCATGCATATGGTACACCATCCATTATGCCATGACATGCATATGCCACGCCATACATCACTTCACATGCCATACATAGGGTATGTCATCTACTATGCCATGTCATCTTATACATGTATACTATGCCATGTCATACCTATGCCATGCCATATATCATCACACATGACCACGCATTTGGTATGCCATCCATATAACATGTCATGCATATGCCATGTATTTCATCATCACACATATCATGCATATGATATGTCATACATCATTCACATGACATGCATAAGGTATGTCATTTATTATGCCATGTCATACGTATGTCATGACATGCATCACTTCATGTATCATACATATGATATGCCATTCATTCCACGTATCACGCATACGCTATGCATATGTCGTACATACGCCAAACGCCAAAAAATAATCCAAACGCGCTAACGTATTACGCTATACATACTATTTACCATGTTGTATGCTTATATACATGCTACCTTGCCATATCATGCATATGATATGTCATTCATGCTCACATGTCATGCATATGCCATGTTACTTTATTCACTACTTCACATGTCATGCATATGCCATGCCATCCAAATGCCATATAGCAGTATATGCCATTTTACGTGCAATCTTGCAATGTCAAATCACATGTCGCATTGTGTGCTTACATTTACTCTCGTATGCTTACCTGCTTAGGATAATTAATCCCAACTACAATGGTAAAATCAATTTTGGAAACTCATAAAATATATCTCCACCACCTGAACCTAATATCTGAAGGGTTTAACTAGCACTCATGCTATGGGTCAGTTGGACCAATCCGGAACCATCTGATGGTGACACCCTTGTAACTCTTTTGAGTCCATATCATTCCCTAAGGGAACCCCTTTGGAAGACTATGCTTTCGCTCCAAGTGCGGTCCCCGGTCCATGACTTTTGCAAGCCTCGCTCTGGGCGCCGACAGAAACTGACGCTCACAGTAGCAACTCTGCTAGGGACATCACAGCGAAAGAGTGGTGGCATCTAAGAGTTTCCATATCAATTTTCCCATCATAGTTGGATTATTGTATGTATCACAACACCAGTTCATGTCCGCACATACCACCCTAGTCCCATGTCAAACCGGTGATTATGAGTGAGGGAGTACCTTGGACTCCATTTGACTCCTTGGGAAAGCACATTTGCCTTTACCACTCGCTGCACTGTACTGATAACCATCGATGATTCTTGACGGATAGATGCGAGGTATAGTCCTATATTGATGATTCCATTTGGTTGGATAAGTTATGGTTAACGTGGCAGGAGACCTTAGCCTGTTCTCAAAACCGGACTAAAGCCCATGTAGTAAGCCTAGCAACATTCCAAACTAGGACCCTTATTGCATGCTATATGGATCTTTGCCTTATCATGTGAGTGGATTTGCATAGACCCAACCTATTCTCCTCCCACATGTTGCTCTGCTAAGAGCCGAAATCCTTTCATGATTCTGTATGGTTGCATAACCTCACGCTTATTCCACAGGTGTACTCTTATCATAACAATATGATCATGCCCGTATTGCTCTGCTAAGAATCAGAATCCTTTCATGATTCCGTATGGTTGCACAACCTCACGCTTATTCCATGGGCGTACTCTTATCATAACAATATGATCATGCCCGTATTGCTCTATTAAGAGTCAGAATCCTTTCATGATTTCATATAGTTGCACAACCTCATTCCTAATTCCACGGGCATACTCTTATCATAACAATATGATCATGCTCGTATTGCTCTGCTAAGAGTTGGAATCCTTTCATGATTCCATATGGTTACACAACCTTACGCCAATTCCATTGGCATTCTCTTATCATAGCAATATGGCTAGGTCGAAATGCTATCGGGTTTTCACCGTAATCCCTTATATAATCGGGCAACGATCAAACCATTTGCTTACCTTATTGAGAGAATCATACCTCAAGTTCCCAGTGTAACTCTGGGTTAGTATCCCACCTAAGGCATGAGAACTTGAATTGACCAATTCTCGTGGAGATATAAGGTTGGAAAGGAGCGCTGCTGCATGCTACGTGCTCATTAACCTTTTCATGTTTTCTATCCAAACATGCATACATGCATACTCATGCAATTCTCTAACAAATTTCACTTTTATACCCATAACGCTAGATGTTTCCTAACATAGGACACACATACATCTTACATGACACATCACGTGAAACCACGCATACGCATGCTAACTCGCTTTGTTGTAGCCATGACATCACATATTTCCTAGCATAGGTCACACATACATCCTACGTGTCACATCATGTGCACCATATACAACCACATATGCATACTCATGCATCCATGCTAACTCTGTCTGTCATGTACAGAACCATGTCAGACTCATAGAATGCCAGAAATGTCACGTCCTCATCTAACCCTGCTGCCCCAACACTTGATGAGACCACACTTGCTACAGTTCAGAAGCTCATTGACCAGTCTGTGGCCAAGCTCCTAAATGATGACTTCAAGATTCTCCTGTAATAGCAGATCTGGGATGCTCTTAGCCCTATTGAGTTCATCACCCCACCAGCTCCGATCAAAGAAAAGGGGAAGGGTGTCAATCTGTATGACATGGAGACCGATGATGACGTCTCACTTCATATGCATGATGGCCGGAAGTCTGAGATAACTCTCTTAGAGCAGAAGATAGAATAGCTGTAAACTATCATGAAGACCAAGGGCATAGGGTCTGATCTTGACTTTGATGAGTTCTCTTTCAAAGCTATCAAGGGGCTGCCTGCCAAGTTCAAGCTCCCTGATGTTCCAAAGTACAACATAGTTGAGGGCCCGAAGAACCATCTGAAGACCTATACCTTGCTGATGAGCACTACAGACTTGTCGAATGATCAAATAGTTTGACTGTTCTTCATCTCACTGGAGGGACCAGCGCTATCCTAGTATCATAGTCTAAATAAGGCAACCACGGCCAAGTGGAAGCCTCTTTATACTGCCTTCTGTAAATAGTATGGGTTCAAGGCCTGATTTGATGTAACCCTGATGGACCTTGAAATGTTTAAGTAAAAAGCCAATGAGTCTTTTATGGATTACTTCAGTCGTTGGATGGACAAAGCTGCACTGGTCAGATAGAAGCCATCTAAATCTAACATGATTAATAAGCTTATCATGGGGTCGCTACCACTTTACCAAGATAAGCTGAAATATCAGACGTTCCACACTTTTGAGGACATCTACTCAGTGGGACAATGCATCAAGCAAACTAAGGGGAAGAAGAAGGAGCCTTCCTTCATCAAACCCAAAACAATAACCTACACGCAAACACAACCAAAGCCTCACTATGCCAATGCCCTGCAAATATCGAAACCACAGTACATCAATGTTGTGCAAACACCAAATCCCATACTTTGAAACACTGCCCCATCTAAAAGATTCTTGGATCTTGGAATGCCACTCTCCAAGGTCTTTGGATGTCTCCTCAAAGCCAAGCTCATTAAACCACTCCAGCCAAACTTCAAAACACCACCCCCAGCCTTGGTGGACACTAAAACATACTGCCACTATCACCAGCACCATGGTCACAACTTTGATGACTGTCGCTCCCTTAGACTTGTCATTCAAAACCTCATCAACTATGGTGAGATTGAGGACCCTGAGAAATCCAAGCCATCAACCAAAACAAACCCATTGCCAAACTACCATAAAGCCAACTGCACCTACATGCTCCAATTAAGGTTGCTAGAATCCCTGGTTTTGAACTCCTTCTCTCCTCTCAGCAGCAAGGGGAACACTCAGCTGCCTGCTATTACTTTCTGCCCCGGTGGTGGATTTGACATTGGTGCCATTGACATATGGTACGATAGCTCAGAGGATGAGTTAGCAGCTACTCAAAAATCCTCTAAACTGGAAGCATCAGATGCACAGGCTTCTAATAAGGGTAAGTCATCCGAGACTCTTAAGGCAGCCAAATCAACACCAAAACCACCCAAGCAGTAGAAGGGGTTAGGTGCCAACAAGATGTCCTCTCGGATTCGCAACATGACCCGTAGTGGTAAGGTCTTCACTCCTCCTGACCTTGGGAAGAAACCTGAAGCTCCTAAGAAGCCGACCGAGGCTAGTCCCACTAGGGATGAGGCTAGTCCAAATAGTGTTCCAGCTCCATAGCCAGCTAATCAGGTTACTCAGCCTGATAATGTTATTGTTAAATAGCTGAAGAAGATGCAAGCTAACATTAGCATTTGGGACTTGGTGCTATCCTCCCAACAACATCGATGAGCCGTCGTCAAAGCACTCTCAAGCATGAGGATCTCTCCCTCTGCATCTACCTTCAGCATGAAGAGCCAGCTAGTAAATCGGGAACTACCTTCCAGCATGATCACTTTCTCTGATGCGGATCTACCGGCCGAGGGAATCCACCATAATAGAGCACTCTTCATCATATAGTACAATGTATGATTGGCTCTAGCACAAGTGGGAGTTTGTTAGTGTATGCTCTAGAGCATCATGTGTATTTGAGCTATACGTTTCATTAATAAAGGCATTATTCATTATATAGTACAATGTTTCACATGAACATGTTTTACTTGGAGTATTAAACTATATAT
>CANYBF012202921.1:0-11373 GCA_948192965.1 Dalechampia spathulata
TAATCCATCGTGCATTTTGGATCGTGCAAAACTGAGAGGAATAGTACCCGGGAAGGAGGGGACGTTACTTAACATCCCAAAATATGTATGCGAGGATATTTATGTAATAGGATAGGATTTATTATTGATCTGTAATAATTAATCCCCCTATCTCGTGTGTATCCCCTAATTTCCTCGATCCCCTTTCACTGGCTATTAAATTTTTATTCGTATATTTGACTAAATATACATGTCATCATGTCATATGCCATGTCACATGACACAAGCACATACTACTATGAATGCCATGCATATACTGTATGCCATAACATACTATATTTTTATATGCATATACGTATAAATACATTAATACATAAATATGCCAATACGCAATCCAATACGTGTAATCAATCAATACGCCTTGCCATGAACATATATGTCATGCCATGTCATATGCTATATTGTATCGTATGCTATAACGCATGACATACCGTATGCCATACACATACTATGTTGAATACACATTCACATACTCACCACTATGCCATGTCATGCATATGCCATGCCATACATCATTTAACATGCCATGCATATGGTATGCTACACACTATGCCATGTCATGCATAGGCCATGATATACCTCATTTTTACATGCCATACATATGATATGCCATGATTACATCATTTCACATCCCATGTCATATGACACAAGCACATTCTACTATGTATGCCATGCATACACCATACCATGCATCACTTCACATGCCATACATATGTCATGTTATCATGCATATAATATGTCATAAAACCCACATGCCATGCATATGATACGTCATCCACGTCACATGTCATACATATGATATATTTTACATTATCTCACATACCACGCATTTAGTATGTCATCCATGTAACATGTCATACATATGCCATGCCATACATTATTCTCTTATCATGCATATGATATGTCATTCATTTCACATGTTATGCATATGATATGTCATGCATCATCTCATATGTCATGCATATGTCATGTCACACAACCATGCATACGCTTTGCATACGCCAAATGCTCAAACAACCCCTAAAACGTCAATGCATAACGTAATACGTTATTTGCCATAATATGTGCTTACATTACATATTAGGTTGTCATATCATGCACATGAAAGTCTAAAGTATAAACCTTTTTAATATTAATTTTAAAAAAATACTTTTTATATTTAATCATCATTAATCTAAAACATATTTTCATATAAGAAGTCATGATTAAACTATTTAAAAATAGAGTAATTAGTGAACCTTATTTTACAAAAATTATTCCTTTTAACAAGTTAAATTTATCAAATAAGTTAGAAAATGATGATCAATTATATAAATCAATGTTAAATAAAAATTTAAAAAGATAAATCAATGTATAATTAAATAAATAAATAATAATAATAATAAAAAAATATATTTTTATTGGAAAAACTATATCATATATTAAAAATAAAACTAAAAAATACAAAAAAATAAATTATTGAAAATAAAAAAACTTAAAGTACAATTTTTAAAAAAACATTGACCACTTATTTTTGTAATCAATTTTGGTAGTCATGTAATTTTAGAAATGCTTTCCCAAATTATGGTAATCTATAATTAACCCTTTTAACAATTATTAATAAAGTTGGGCTTGGAACCATCTAGCCCTAATGAATGAGTGTAAGATGAATCATAAATTGCACCAAATAAAATAGAATTTAAATATGCAACTCTCATCATGAATTCTTAACCCATAACTACATTAACCATTACACAAGTGGACACCATTTTTTATATAATAGTAATATTGAATGAACTTAGTGGATAAGGCATGTTATGATCATGAAGGTATTCATGTGTAGGTTGAGTTGTTGACTAAATCAATCATGATAATGCCAACTAATGGTTAAAATAAAGTGTAGGTGTAAGAATATGGGTAGTTAAATGCTATGAAAATATATTGAATTATCAATAAATAATATACTAGCTATAATCAAATAAATATCAGATATGGTGCACAACCATATAATTAAAGAAATAATGAAATTTAACATGTAATCTATATGATAGTATGATGGCAATATTATGTATGTGAAAAGAGAGGAAGGTAAGTCAAAGAAGATGTACAAGTGTTAGTACATGGTTAAATGAATGATGTTGTACCTAAAAAATAATTTTTATTAAATAAAGGATACATGTACTATAAATAGGTATCGTATCATTTAGTATGAAATGATTGTTATTCAAACTTTAAGTCATTGTAGTTGGAAAAAACTATAAGTGGTATGAAATGAATTTGATTGTGGCAATTACATTGATTTAATTATACAATATGTTATATAAGTGGATATGAAATTAAGATGCATGAAATAATATGTTGAACATTTTTAAAGTAGTTGGGAAGTTTATGAAATTTATATTGTTAATACACTAAAGGAAATGTATATGATAAGAATAAGAAATGTAGAAGTCATTGACACCACCATACATAGGAGTAAAAGGAAAGGATTAAATAAGCAAGTGCTTATGTATTATTAATCTTACATATGAGAGTAACAGGTAAATAAAGAGCATGTTTGAAAGTAAATGCATTATGGTAAAATTTATTAGTTAATGATTTAATTATCACTTGTCAATTGTATAGTGATTTTATTTAGAAATATGATTATATTGAAATGGAAATGAGAATTGTTCAATAGATTAATCATATACCATTGTAAAAAGTTATGAATGCCTAATAAGCATATTGATTTGATATACTAGCATGAATTGACATTTTTAGTTGGAGTTATGATTACTTATTTTACATATATATATTTATTGATGATTTACCAATATATTATGAATAGATAGAGATTAGCATGAACTATGTTTATGCTTGTTTATTAATTTTAAAGTAATATTATCAAATTTTAATCTTATGTTTGAAGGTATATAGGCATTATTACATATTAAATAGGTACGTTTGATTGCCTTTATGATAGGTATATGTTTTCTATTAGAATAATGCATAATTATTTATATAAGCATAATTGATAGTGATTAATATAAATTTATTTTATACCTTTAAAAAATAATATATAATGCTCATGCTTATTTATTACTAAAATGCATGAGATTAATAGGATAATGAAAAACTTGTTCAAAGAAATGCAATATGGTAAAATTATTTATTAAAGATTTAACTGTTGTAATCAATCATGTGATAGTTCAATTTAAAAACATGACTACATTGAAATATAATTAAGAATTATTCAATAAATTAATTATTTCATTTTAATCATGAAATGATTTAAATGCTACAAGAGCATGTTGGTTTGATACATTGATATAGGTTAATTCTTTTTATTATGAAACATGATTATTTACGCATATATGCATAGTTAATAGTGAATGAAAAATCCACTATGATAATAATCTATATATGGGTTGGTTTGCTAATAGTTGTACTTTATAAATTTTATGTGAATTTTATTAGTAAAGATTGACATGGGATATCACATTCGTGCATCATATTACCAGTATTGTATTGTTCATACAATAAATCATTGTAGCATGATGTGGAGTAATAACGTGGGGTAATATGATGAATTTGATAATGATTAATGAGATTACGAGGCAGGTTGACTGATTTCTCCTTGATGGTAGGTTTAAGAAAGAATCCTTATCTAACTATGCACAATATGATGATATATTATATTCTAAGGTTAGTTTGAGTAATATCCCTCCTCAATGAGATGTGATATTGTATATAGTGGTGATAATGGCTATGTTCAAGAGAGCAAGGCAAAGGATTGGAGACAGATGTGATGAGATATGCATTACTTGCATTATGATATTACAATACAACATACAACTGACATTACTATATTGCTTACATAATCAATGATACATGATATTGCAATGCATGAAACAAACACAAAATATGATAATTGGTACATATGATATGATAGATTAATTATTATGCCTTATTTTGATCATGATGTAATTAAAATGCAAGATGAATGTTTTCTAATGATTTTTAAATGTGAATGATATTTTATCATTACTAGATATGCTATATGTTATCTCTGATTGTTATTTACATTATATATTCATACCTTAAGCATTATTGAGTTTTATACCAACATTTATCTTTTTATGAATGCAGGTTAGGGAAAATTAGGAACATATTTATATCAAAAGACACTAATGTAGACATGAATACCAACATTTTTTTGTATGGTTATTCAAGCGAACTTATATAGTTATGTGATATACTTCTAGTAGATGCTTCTATTTATGCAACTTATTGATGTACAATTTATAGATAAGAAATGTTGGTGTATACTAATAAATTGAATATGCCATGATACATAAATATGTGAATGAATTATATAGAGTTAGGTGATTGTATAAAGATATTAAATAGGTTAAAAATATAGTGGAAAGAGTGAGTATCATATTTGCAAAATAAAAATAAAAATAAATAAAAAATTAAATATATGTCCCTTCTAAGATGATTAATAAATTCTAATTAGGTTAAGAAGTTTATTAATGATGCTATGAGAGAATGTTTTATTAAATTAGGTGTGATATTGTTGTAGTTGAATGATGACTCCATATTCTTTAATATTTAATATATGTTAATATACATATATGCATAAATCACCATGATTAATAATGATATAATCACATTAAACTTAGCTAGTCTAAACTCGACCAACCTATAATTAGGCTTGTTGAAATTGTTACATGACCTTGCAAAATGAGACTGAATAAGATGGTTTACATGATTTTTCATAATGGAATTAATTAATCGATAATGAATATATAAAATTACACTTATGGATTTTTGCAACGATGTATTCTGTCACACCTTTCCGAGGTGCAACATGCTCCCATAGAATAATTAATGATCTCTAATTAAATAGAAACCATTGATTATTCTATAAGGGATGAGAATTTTTTTTCTAACATATAGAAATCTCATGCTACATATAAGATTTACGGAAAACATTTCAAAATAATAAACTTTGCATGCTTGTATTTACTACTTTAAATCTTACTTTGATTGTTTGATAAAATTTTATAGAAACTTTAAACTAATATAAGTCCTTGCCATCAAAGAGAGTCCTGCTGAAAAGGTACTTTGGGATCCATGTGCTCCATTCGTCTGTTAACCTACATTCATCAAACGACAAACGCTAGGTATTTCACTCAGTGGTGCTTAAAAACATATCATAGAAGATATATCCATAAACATGTTATATATAATAATAAATCCCATATGATCATTTATAATACTCTACTTGAACATTTTATATTTATCAACCCTTACTTATTCATTAAAATACTCAGATCATTATTTAATTATATTGATATTTTATTAAGTTTATTTCCTTTATACATAATACACATACTCTTACAAAGATTAACCTTTTCATTTAATTCAATACACAGAATTATCATAATTTATGTATATTATATCATTTATTATATAACAATATCCACTATTTCATTACTTCTAATACTTCTCTAAAAATGCTCATATTCTATAATCATTATAATTACCATTTTGTCTATAACAACTTTAATGTCCTCAGTATATCATTATTACTTATAATCACAACTCTTATATCCATAATTTAGTTTTTCTAAAATATCATATTCTCACATCATTAACATCTCAAATTGCTAAAGTCATATAAATTCATTTCACCATAATCCATATTGCTTTATCACATGTCCAAAATAATATCATTATTTTTTCATAAATATTTTAAGATAAAATCCTGCAAGTATTTCAAAAATACCTTCTTTCACTTTATCATAATTTTCTACTCATCAACAAATCATAACATAATTAATAAAATTAATTATTTTCTCAATTAACATTCATCATAAATGGCCTTAATGAATGACATCATAATTCATCATTTTATCATTGTCTATGAGTATAAGCTCCAATAACTATATTCCATAACTTCTATTAAATAATTGTGTCTATCGTATTAGGAATGACAGTAACTAATTATGAAAGCATCTATATCATAATCCATCATACTATACTATAGTTCATTATTCACTGCAATACCCATAAGAACATGATTATGATGCATTCATCACTCTATCATCATATTTATATGTCATTTATTCATGTACACTTGTAGTGCTTTCATCATATCATTCATTGAACTTTCATAATGCATGAATGATAAATGTTGTCTGTGAGAATGCATTCGTGTCATGCATGCTCCCTCTTAGTTTCCTATATCAATTCATTTCATATTAATTGCCCTTTTCAGAAATTGGGCCATTTTTATATCATATACACTTTTGGTACTAGGTCTTACATTTCATTTCATTTCATATTTATGATTCCACATACTAGAACCTATTCACATTCATTCCATTTCATTTTCTTTTCCATTTAATTCCCATAGGAAATCATTTCATAATACTCAAGTACCCTTTTCATTTATCATTTCCTCATATTCATTCTTTTTCCTCCTTCATTATTTCTCCATGTCATGTCATGTTTATAAATATGTCAATTGATGTTTCATGCCATGATATGTATATTTTATGACATAATGCTATGATGAACATATATATAAGCACCATGACAATGTATCATGCATCATCCATTTATTTGTATTATACATATTGTATATCATCTATTTAATGCATTAACCATTTCATATAGCATCTATTTTAAATGTTTATTGACATTGACATGATGAAGATCATTTCCATAATGTATATATCTTAAAATATTGATCAATGATTTTAATTTAAAAGACCATGATATTATGATTTATCATCAACTATACATCATCAAACGTTCACTATAAAATATTACCCATCATAAATTATTTAGATCATTTAATATAATTATAACTTTAATTATAGTAATTCTTACATTACTATCTTATTATTGCCTAATAGTCTCTGATACCTTTATGGTAGTAAATTCATAAACCATTACTTATTGAACCTTTAAAACCATTTCATTCCTTACTTTCACTTAATATAATTTCATTATACTATCTCACATTTATGCCTTCTAACTTGCATAATTTTTTACTCAATATAAAATTAATATACTATAATGTCATATTGAAGTTATACTTATCTCATAAAAAACTATCACACTTAATCCATGTTATACATTAAATATTATTAATATAATGATCATTTCCTTCCTCACAATACATCATATCAGTATATTTCTATAAATTTGTACATACTAACCTCATATGATAAATCACTATATTATATAATATCATTTTCAACATTTCATAATAATTCTTAAACAATAATCATCAATCACAATCATATTCATAATATAATCATATCATAATGGAAAGAACTTCATCGCAAATCAATTTCATCAATATATAACTTCCATGATATAATAATAGCAAAGTAAACATCACTTTCATAAATCATATTGCATCAATAAATATACCAATCATTATATCATATGCTAATTATTATTATTAACCATCTTTGCTATTATTAATAATTTTCATTTCAATATCATTATTAATTCCTGTATAAAATGTATATTATCATCATTATTGTAAATATCAATATTATCTCAATATATCATATCATTATGAATCAATTAATGCAAATGCTATAATGTGTATTATCATAAATTATAAGATATCCCCTATGCAAAAATCATGTTTAAATTTAACTTTAGTCATTCATGTTTATATTGAATAAAGTATGAAATGAAACATGTATTCACATGTTAAAATTAAGGTAAATTACTGAAATCCATTAAGTTTAGGCATTAATTACTATCTCACCCTCCTTTCTACGCCTAATTAAAACCCCATTTAGCTATAGTTTCAACAAATAATGAGCTTAAATCATGACTAATTAATAAAATATACATCAAATGGTGTAAATTAATAAAAATACCCTTGCTTAAGATAAAAGAATGAAAAAAAATAACCTAAACTAACTTTATTAAAAGTAATAGATAGAAGAGAAAAAAACATTTAAGAATAAGAGTTTCCATTAAGTGTTTGCATTTAATCTTTCATGTTAAGGATTCGTTTAGTTTAAAAGAGAATGAATTAAGTTTGTTAAGTGTCACACCCACCTTGTGAAACTTGCTCTCGTAGTATGATTAATAAAACTGCATGTTTAAGAGTCTACTAATCACTCTATAAAGGATCTATAAATTTTCCTTTTTACAAAATATATCCGATCATTTTTTACAGCATTATGTTTTATAACATGTGGCTTCAACATCACTTGTAGTATAGAACATTCATACAATGAATATGGCATGTCATCTACTAATATTTTTGTATATAAACATTATTTACAATGTTTATATACTTGACATATCAATATCTATAACACCTCTACTATAGTTTACAAACATAAAATATTTTACTACCCATTATATAATATAGTGATAGTTGTACTAATAAAATGTTCACTAGGAATATGTTATATTAACAAAAGTGTATTTTGAGAGTCATACGTAGCTCATATTATCCTGATTCTGTTGGTGCTTTATTGATTTGGTTGCCTCTCTAGACTACTTTAGCCTACGTTTATTAAAAGATAAACATTGAGTATAAAACTTAGTGGTGCTTAATTATAAGTATAATATTCTTTGAAATTATAGTTCATAAAGTATTAACAATCATAGATCAAAAATAGAGAATAATGTAAATTATATAACATTTCATCATCGATAATCCCTGTAAACATATCAATTATTTCAATAGTAATGTTGTCTTTGTATATATTCATGTCACATGAAAGTCATATTAGCTTTGGCTAAACTTCATAAGTTTAATGTCTATATATCTCAAATGTGTCTCTTATATACTGCTTATAACAATAATAGTAATTATGTGTGATACTCTTTACCTCTATCATTTCATCATTTTTGTTCATAAAATACTAGTTATATATTGTTTGTGTCGATAATTACAAACGCATTGCATTCCACTTTCCTCTATCATTTCATCTTAGTAGGATAATAATGATATGTTGTATGAATGCTGAATGCAAATGCTTTGCATTTTCTTCTTTATCACATTTCAGTATATATCCATATGACTCATTGAGGAGGGACCCGATCTTAACCTACCTCATGATTAATAATTAGCTACATGCCTCATTGAGGAGGGAACCAAACTCAACCTGTCTTACGAACAATCATATCTTCATACTGTACATAATTGGTAGGGAATCGTACTCAACCTACCTTATAAATCTCATCAATTGTCTATTTATATATAATTGTATCTCCTTTATCCCTCCAAAATATCATGTTAGTGATTTATGATGCATGACTTATTCGTATATGTAATCATGTAATGTCAATACAACAATAAATAATAATATCTCTAATACCTCAATGCATTACAAATTATCATCAATATAAAATATTTATATATATTCATAACTCTCTATATCATAAACTTAAACCAATAGCAAAGGTATAATTGTGCGTCTATAACCATTTAAAATATCTATAAATTGCATAACCATTATTATTGAAATATAATAAATATACATAGTAATTTATTTAATAAGCTTGAATCGTCAAGCCTTTGATTTTACCTATGATATACATTTAACTTAATAATTATTAGACATAAACTTGGTTATGCTTTACCTTTATCCTTCTGTGAAGCAAAAGCTATAATGCCCCTATTATCTTCACCGGTTATGTACAAATATTTAGATACGTTAACCAAATATCCAAATAAATATTCGTACTTTCATATTTATGTATCTAGCATCTTTATATGTTGTTAAATTTTCAATCATTTTTATTCAAAGTATAAGAGATCACCAATCAATAATTTTAAATCATAAATATTTGTTCAATACCACATGTATTTAAATATTTGATTCTTTGTATTTAATCCATCATTCTATATTTAGCATGGCCAAATCATGGAGAAGGAATAGTTCAATCGCTTACCAATGTATATAAATAGAAGTCAGGAGGATTAAATATAATCTAATTATTCTTCTTAATTTTAGGGTAGAAGGTAGGTAGCTATATGTATAATGTAATGATAATGGCTTCTAAATCTCTAGTGCAGAATGACATGCATCCAAGTTCAAGTTGTGCATTGAATTTCAATTACGGATTTAGCATATTAATATGTGCTTTATTAATGTCGTTGAAGAAAACTCCCACCTAATCCTTAGGACAAGCATTAACCAAATTTATGTTAATTAAACTTTAGTCCTTACTTAGTTGTACGTCTGACTCGTACTTCTATACATAATTTACATAGTTTCATAGTACAAGTTTATTAGTTTCTTAGCTAACTTGGTTATAGTATTACTTTTAAATTTCCTTGAAATCTATTGTAATTTGTGGTTTAATTTCTTCCATTTAATAATTATACATTAAGTCTGTGCATATAATCATGCGGCAAGCAACAACCCTCTAATTCGCCAATTCCAGCATTAATTACCCCCCACTTAAAGCTCACGTTCCCATTATTCAAAGGTGATTTGGTTGCTGGATTCTATACGTTAAAGTTTGGAAACTAGAGCAAGTCCATTCGATTTTATCATGGTTTAGCGGCTTCTTAATGTTTCTTGGTTCCGTCACCATTTATACATCCTAATCAAGCTCAATAACTAAGTTAAATTCTTAGTTTGACTATATAAATTAGGCGTGACTTACAAACTGTGTGCAGGTTTCTTAATCAAGTTGTCCTTGCTTCTTGCCGCATCCTGTATGCATACAACTTTCTTGTGATTCTCAATTCACGCCCACTATCAGTTATATGAATCGTGTGCATTTTGTTTCACTTAATCTAGAATGATTCCTGAAATAAGTTCATTTCATATCACGTCGGATTTGCTACAACTTACCTGGCAAATACAAATGGCTAAGTCTAATTAATATCTGATAAGTTAACACACTCTACCGCCAGCCTTAAATTTTAAAGGTTTCTTTAACAGTCCTTACGTGAATTCTATTTAAACATAACTTGGTCTTATTTTCTTTTGTTTCCCTCAGATTGTTGTCCATGCACCACTCGTCTACGGTCAAAACAAATCATTGTTAGCGTAAAAAGTAATGATGCAACAAGATCAAGCAATTAACAAACAAGTTTTGGAAAAGGAATAAACCTTTTCCTATTTCCCTTTCTCTAATTACGCTACTGCAAGAATACGGTTCGTAATAGTATCGGGTATCGTTCGCAAGGATTTAAGTGTATTAATTACTAGAGGTCAAATTGGTCAATTATCTATAATATCAAATTTGTTTCAAAGAAGTATAAAAAGTGTAAGCTATAAAATGAAATGCAAATATGTAACAAAATAGTAAAGTTTAAAACAAGGCAAGTAATTCAATCAAATAATGTAAATGTGATAAAAA